>CAUHTR010002489.1:0-57706 GCA_959609185.1 Schmidtea polychroa
GGGGCTATAAGTGATGAGGATATATAAAATTATTTCTAATATATGAGTTACTAACGAATTAAAATATTCTAATAATGTGATAAACATTTATTTTGATAGAGTATTTAATCCACAAATGAAAACATACATAACAAATGGTATTTGACTGAGCAATTATGATAATTCATATTTTAAATTTTGATTAACTCCTTTAATATTGAATTAATAATTATTATATTTACTATTTTACATTAAATATTTCTAAAACAAATATTCTAAAAGATAATTTAAGATACATTAGTCTTCAATCAAAAAGATCTCTCAAAGTTAAGAACGAAACAAAGTGTGCCTTTACTTAAATATATGAAAACACAAAGTAAACAATGATAATAAAGGGATAACAGACTCAAAAATAAAATATTCTTACCACCTGAGAATAATATTGTTAATTTTATCTCTGTGTTATCTTTCGATTTTACGCTGCTTACCATTTTAGAATAAGATTTTTTATTAAAATTTGTGTTAATTTGACTGATTCAATTTGATGGAGTTATAGTTAATTCGTTTTATTATATATACTCTGAGTTTATCCGACAACATATTTTCTCCCTCTATGGGTACTGCTTGTAAGGGTATTGGTCGTAAGGGTACTGATCGTAAAGGTACTGCTGTGTTTTATTTAGGCAAATATTTGGTTATTATTTGGCGTTAAATTCATTGGTAATTTTTTAGAGTTAGCGGGATTTTACCAACATTTTTTTTTGTGAATTTCATGTTAATTGAAAGAATATTTAAGGCTTAGTGTTAATTCTAAGATAAATTTAATTAATTTCTTGATAATTTGCTATATTTTATTGACTTGTTTTTAAATTTTAAATAAAATTAATTTTTAATGAGGTTAATAATCAAGTGATAGGATAAATTTTGATGATGATGACTTTGTAATGATATTGAATTTGACTAAATTAATATATCAATATATTTTTCTAAGAATATTTACACATTGATGATACTTTAAAATATTGAAAATCTAAAGTTGAAACCAACTAATTTTATCATGATGATGATATATTTGAAATCTACTTGAAAATTAATGTAAAATATACTGAAATTTGTGATTTAGTTTGAAAGATATATCATTTTATAATGGCTATAATTAGCCGAATCGATGATCATCTCTAATTAGATATTTGATGGTGAATGTGGTGAAATATTTGTAGGAAATATTCATTTTAGCGAATTTTGATCTTTTACTGAGGTCTTTGATACTAAATTATTTCAATGGAAGAATGTTTGTAACAATTAAATAAAATTCATATTTTGAAGAATTTCTATGGATTTTAAGATATATTAAAGGGCTCAAGTGGGTGAAATTATATTCGGTTGGATTTAGTGAAGGTTAAGATGGTAATATATGATTTTTAAGGGGGTTTTTAAAATGCTAGAAATATTTGGTGAGGGATCGGTTAATGTTTTGAATATTTATATATTCTTATTGGTAAAATATCAAATTTTGAAGGGAAATAGTCAGCTGTGAATAGTTCCTGTGAAATTATATCGTTTTAGAGGTTGCACAGTAATTTATGTTTCAGAACCAGTTTTAATTAATTATCCACGGTTTTATTAATGGTTAATGATCAATTTACTTGTTTTTGACAATGAGAAATTTGAAATCTTTAGAATTAATTGATATCAATGGTTATTGCTTTAAATTATTTTTATTTAAGAAGTTATTTTATATCGTTGACAAAGCTTGAGAAATATTAACTTAAAAGAATTGGAAAACAACTAAAGAAAAATGATCTTTGAAGGAAATTTATGATTTTAATTAGAAATTAAATCGGTTGAATATCTATTGAAGGAATATTGTTATCGGATGGATAAATGATATTTTCCTAAATTACCTTATTATATTATTATTTTAATGACTAAATTAACCAATATTCATAAATTTATCGTACAAAATATCCATGTTTTGGTTACTCAAACATCTTAAATTTCTCGCAAAGATATATTACGTCTAATGATCATCTAATTAAATTAGAAAATAATTGTTACTTTTAATATATATTTCTAACTAATAAGCCCCTTAATTGGATAAATGATAACCATATTTCTATTATGACTCCTTTAATTATTTTTGCCTCAAACAAATTTACTCCAAATGATAAAGAATTTAAAATTATCAATGAATAATGACCATGTTTTCTCATATTATTAACTATTGTAACGAACATTAGATGAATAAATTAATTTTTGCTTTAAATGACTACAAAGTTAACCAATAAATTAGTCGCTCGACATAAGTGTAAAGTTACATTTAAAATATTCACGAATTTCTGATCATCTCACTAAATTACCTAAGAATTTCTAAATGATTAATATACCTTTGCGACATGTTGAATGTGACCAGTACCCTTGCTAGCAATACCCATAGGGGGACAGAATATTTTGTCGGATAAACTAGGAGTATATGGTCTTTATTGATATATCAAAATACTGTTATTTATAAATCAACTAAAAAATACTATATTATTTTACTGAATGATACCTTAAATGTTTTTAATATACATATTTCTAAAATAAATCAACAGTTCAAACCAACAACATGTATGCAAGACCACCCATTGTTAATTTATTTCCAGTGTCACATCTTTCAAGAATGCCGTGAGTGTTTAAAGAAAGCTGAGCTAAAAGAAACTTTCCAGATAACAACTCTCCTGAATGTTTTGAACAAAAATGAGCGAAATTGAGAACAAACGATTAGATGGCGATTAACTTCTGGCCACAACCCTAACAACATGAAAATTAAGATTTTAATTATTGAATTCGTTGTTTTCTGCATGGAAATACTAACAGAATATTTTTTAATTCAAAAAATCTTCATTATAAATTTTTGAATTTAAAAATTAAATGAAGGATATATAAGTGTACATAATATTATAATATTATATAAAATTATACTGTATTTATTAATAAATTTAGAATACATAAAATTATAATATTATAATATTTTATAAATACTATATAATAATGTTTAAATATGCTTAAATAACTAAATTGTTTAAATATGTTTAAATACTAAATTTAAATTATTTAAATTTAAATTAATTAAATATAATTATGATATAACTTTATTTCTTTCGTTTTAGTATCCATAAAGTAAGTAAATAAAGAATTTACTACAATATTTTAATTATTTTACTTAGTAATGAAGAAAATGAATTATATGATTATGAAGAAGATGAGTCAGACAAAATGGTGAAACACTAAAAGACTTATGTTCTGGATTTAGAGATTTCTTATTAAAACATGAATTATATGATTATGAAGAAGATGAACCAGACAAAATGGTGAAACACTAAAGGAGTTATAGTTTTTAGATTTAGAGATTTCTTATTAAAACATGAATTATATGATTATGAGGAAGATGAACCAGACAAAATGGTGAAACACTAAAGGAGTTATGTTCTGGATTTTTTAAATGAATTAGCTGATTGTAGGTGTCCTTCAACATGAATGTTTACTTATCAGACTTAAATTATGTAAACTTTCTTTCAACGAATGTCAAGAAAAATGGGAAAACCGATGTTTTAACAATTAGATATTGTAAAATATTCGTTACACCTGAAGAATATTATTAATAATGTAAGACATGAATTAATTCTTTAAAATAAATATATTATATTTAGGTATCTGTGTTTTATGGTGGGAAATGTCATTGAAAAAGTATACCACAAATAACAGTTGCCTAATAGTCAGGTAGAATTTAATTTCTGACGATAAAATGATAAATAACATCTGTAAGTTAATGGCTTTTAAATTTTAGCAATGATAGTTGACACCGCATCAGAAACTAAGAAATACGTCCAATTTGCAAGATGTATTCCAAATGGCCCGATGGAGATGATAATTTTGAGATAGATTACCAGCAGAAGAGCGAGAAAAATTTGTAAATTAAATATAATAGGGTTGGGTGGGTCCTCTTTATCCCTTAATTAATATATATTTACAAGCTGATCGTCGTGGTGGGCGGTTGTAATCTAACTAGTGGGAGGCCTCTGTAAATATATATTTGTGTTAGTGAGAACATTAATTAATTTGGTTATAGTGCCAATGACGCATGTATTTTGAAATTATACGTTTCGAATGTGCTGGTAGTTGACTACCCATGCTAGGCGTAATGTTCCGTACGGAAAGCTATAATGCCCAGGTTCTTCTGACCCCACTTGGGGGAGGCACAGACGACCCTTGTGGACGCGAACAAATATCCACCGTGTCTTTCAGGCACAGATATTTGGTCACTGCTCATTAGGCCTGGCAATACTAAATGCATACACTTTGCCTTGTCCTCTCTTGTCTTGATTTTTATCGTTTAATTATTAAAGTATGTGTGATAAGTTTTATTTACTAACCTTAATTAATATACCCTTGCGATATGTTGAATGTGAGTAGTACCCTTGTGACCATTACCCATAGGGGGACAGAATATCTTGTCGGATAGACTAGGAGTATATACATCCATGTTAAACAAGGTATGTGTATATAGAATGTATGTATAAAATTATTGTCAACTTCCTGTAAAGGCAAACACAGAATATTGCAAACATATAATAATTCTCTACCCCATAACTTAGTGTGTAAAAATTATTTTAGGTTTTTGACTAATTATAATAATAATAATAATAATAATAATAATAATAAAGTTTAATGGGTTGTATAAAAAATATTTAGGTTTTCACTAATATTGATAATAATAATTGTTAATGGGTTGTGTGTGTATGTGTAAAAATATTTTATGTTTTTGAATAATATTTGCAATAATAATAATAATAATAATAATAATAATAATAATAATAATAATAATAATAATAATAATAATAATAATAATACTTTGAAATTGTATTTGAAAATAATTTACGACATGTTGAATGTGAGTAGTACCCTTGTGACCAATACCCATAGGGGGACAGAATATCTTGTCGGATAAACTCGGAGTATATATAATAATAATATTAATAATAATAATATTGATTAAAACTTGAAATAATTCTTTGAAAATAATACTTTGAACAATATTTGATGAAAAAGTTCCTGAAATAATCATGAAAATGTTGAAAATCGTGAAAATATTGAAAATGTAGAAAATTATGAAAAAATTGATAATTATTAAAAAATGCAAATGATGAAAATGTTGAAAATCCTGAAATTGACGTAGAAATTAAGTTTTATGAATATGTAAGTAAATAATAATAATGAAACTTCTAAAAAAATAATAATTAGAACTTTGCAAATAACTTTGAAAATATTAATAATAATAATAAGATGAAAAACTTTCAAAATAACTGTAAAAATAATAATTTAATAATAATAGTAAAGAAATATTGAAAAATATTGAAAAATATTAAAATATTCATGCAAATGATGAAAATGTTGAAAATCATGAAATTGATGTAGAAATTAAGTTTTATGAATAATTGCAAATAATAAGAATAATAATAATAATAATAATAATAATAATAATAATAATAATAATAATAATAATAATAATAATAATTTTGAAAATAACATCTTCCACACGGGCGTTAATATTTTAAAAGAAAATATTGAAAATTAAAAAATAATAATATATGTAATCAACGATTTAAACAAATTAAAACAAAAATTATTAGTTCTAAAAATATTAGGCATCATTCTAAAAGTATGACGTAATCATTCTAAAAATATTAGGCATCATTCTAAAAATATTAGGCATCATTCTAAAATTATGACGTAATCGTTCTAAAAATATTAGGCACCATTCTAAAAATATTAGTTCTAAAAATATGATGAGTCATCGTATGAGTCATCGTTCTAAAAATATTAGGCATCGTTCTAAAATTATGACGTAATCATTCTAAAAATATTAGGCACCATTCTAAAAATATTAGGCACCATTCTAAAAATATTAGGCATCGTTCTAAAAATATGACGTAATCATTCTAAAAATATTAGGCACCATTCTAAAAATATTAGGCATCGTTCTAAAAATATTAGGCATCATTCTAAAATTATGACGTAATCGTTCTAAAAATATTAGGCACCATTCTAAAAATATTAGTTCTAAAAATATGATGAGTCATCGTATGAGTCATCGTTCTAAAAATATTAGGCATCGTTCTAAAAATATTAGGCATCGTTCTAAAATTATGACGTAATCATTCTAAAAATATTAGGCACCATTCTAAAAATATTAGCACCATTCTAAAAATATTAGGCATCGTTCTAAAATATGACGTAATCATTCTAAAAATATTAGGCACCATTCTAAAAATATTAGGCCATCATTCTAAAAATATTAGGCATCATTCTAAAAATATTAGGCATCGTTCTAAAATTATGACGTAATCATTCTAAAAATATAGGCATCATTCTAAAATAATAGGTACCATTCTAAAAATAATAGGCATCGTTGAGTGAGTCATTCTCTTTGTTAATATTAATGATGATGATACCTTCAATAGCTCATTTGAAAGGTCTTGGACTAAGCTTTAAGATGAGGTATCGTCCAATAAAATCCGTTGGTGGGAACATTAATTTTTGGGATGAAAAAAAGTAGGTCACCGCTGGGCCAATTAATAATATTTTGAATAATAATAATAATTTAACGTTGAAAAGATGGCGGTCATCAATTGTTAATAACATTAAAACTATTAAAGATATATAAAATACCTAAAGCTCATTCGAAAGGTCTTGGACTGAGGTTTAAGATGAGGTATCGTTCAATAAAATCTGTTGGTGGGAACATTAATTTTTGGGAAGAAAAAAAGTAGGTCACCGCCCGGCCAATTAATTTAAAAAATTACGTAATAGTTCTAAAAAATATTAGGCATTGATTACGTAATAGTTCTAAAAATATGTGGCATCGTTCTAAAAAATTTTTCCCGTGGTATATGTGGCCCAGAGGGCCCCTGGCCTAGATGGCCCCAATCATACTACTCAAGTGGACGATTTCGCTCGAATTAAACCAATTTATTATTATTGCATTAATATAGGTTTGTAAAGAATCCTTGGATCTCGGATTTAAAAGTTTTAAAATGAAAGTGGGAAAAGATTTGGAGTCAGATAAAGAAAGAATGAAGATATTTCGAGAAATTATTGGATATGAACGATTATTGGTAAGGTATATTTTAATGTATATAATATATATGATAAGGGGTCTTCTGTTATTGGATATGTATATATATTAACATCTCGGATGCTATTTTCATACGTTAAGCAAAATGGCATTAAAAAGGAAAGCAATGTTATGGTGTTCTTAGGATTAGGAGATTTTCATTTGTTCTTTCTATCAATAAGATTATTTGCACTCTGCCTACCATCTTTATTTTTTATTCTTTCCTGTCAATTAAACCGCTTTACACCGAAGTTTTAGTCTAAGCCTCAATTTCTTGGATGTTAGCTTAGGATCACTCATTATTCGATATAATACATTGGATAGCAATTCGATGATGACGTAATTTAATATTGTAGATAGCGAAATTATTATTATCATGACAAATTATTAAGTATGGTTAAACTAAACTATTTCACAATTATCTGAATCAATCTCATGTTTCCAATTAGTGAGTAAACAATCCATAAATATGTTATCAATGACAGAAATAGTTGACACGGGAGGATATAAAGTGATACCCTTGTACAGGAGTGGCCAACCGGCGGCTCGCATGCTTTAATATTTTGAAAATATAATAAAAACTTTTTAAAATACGATATAATACAAAAAATGTAATAAATGCAACACAAAGAATATATAGTTAATAATTGAAAGACATTTGCCCTGAATAGTTAAAACGTAATGTTTTTGTGCAAGAATGTTTTTTGAATGTAAAGTTTTAAATATCTCTTTCTTTTCTTTTTTTCAGTTGGTAGCTTTACGAACTGTAGTAAAAAATGTAATAATGGGCCGCCGGTAAATATTGAACAAAATTTATTGTTTATTTCATATTTTTATCTATTTTAACCAATTAGTTTTGTATGCTACATTTTGAAAATTTGCCCGATTCATTATGCTTTATAATCAGGGCTATCAAGTATAAATAGTGCCAGTTTATCCTGTACCTAAGAAGCATAATTTATTTAACATGCACGCAAATGCTTTATTGTTTTTTTAGCGGTTGTCCCAGACCCCACTACGGGCTATTACTGCGCTTCTCCTGTTCCTTAGTTGGAATTAGTTAAAAATTTACGCCTTTCAAACCTGCGGCCCGCCGCATTATTCAAAAATATTGTAATGGCCCTTTTACCAAAAAGGTTGGCCACCCCTGCCCTTGTAACACTAAATTTGCTGTTCAATATAAAAATTATTTTTAATTATTATTTCTTAAATTGAATTTCCTGTCATTACTAGATGGTAGATGCTAATCAAATTTGGTCTGTGCCAGAATCAATTAGGTGGGTGAAAGAGCTGGCTGTATATAAACCATATTGGATAGAAGAACCAACTTGTTGTGACGATATATTTGGTCATATGGATATCGCAAATGCTTTAAAACCCTTTCAGATTAAAGTGGCCACGGGTGAACATTGTCACAACAGAGTCATGTTTAAACAATTCCTGAAATCTGGTGGCATGAACGTCTGTCAAATTGACAGTTGTCGACTTGCCGGTCCGAATGAGGTGATTTTAGTTTTACTCATGGCAGCCAAAGCTGGAGGTTTGTGTATTTATTATTTAATGATTTGTTAGATAATATTTATTTTTTGGTTTCACATTTGACCTTTTTTAATTCAATAATTTTCATATTACCGCTTATAAGACTATAAATCAAAACAGTATATCATGTACATTATATATTATTTTGATCTATAGTTTTACGAACATTAATATTTTTTATATCTTCTATTTCAATTTCTGTTTTCCTTATTTAAGATTACAGATCATCTAGAAGCAACGGTGACCTAGATTAATATTTCAAATAGTGAATTCCTAAATAAAACTTTGAGAAAATAACAGTATAATGTTTCCTTTTTATTTTACTTTTGTTTCACATACTCTAGTAATTCAGATAAATCTTTTATGCTTCACGATCATTTTCAGCTTGGTATTTTAGATATTAAATCATCTTTTAATTTAAGACAAAATCTTTGAATATTTGGTCTTTTGTGCTGTTTCCAACGTAACTCAGAATACAATGCTTCCCTACCACTTGACACTCGTTAAAGGAACAACGTTTGTGATGTGTCATATGGGCGAATTTTAATATAAAGTGATCTATAATTAGCTAATCACCTTATGAGTCCACGGACTATTAATGAAAGAAGTGTTTCCTATTTACTTCACGGTTCAAGTTGTCGTTTAACGATCATTGGAAAAATTAAGTATGGTAAGAAAATTAAATTTACATAAATCATTTAAATTTTATAATACACAAAACAAATTATTTATCGCAAATCTAATTGACTTGCAAATATAAACCTGTTGCTCACTATTTAAGACTAAAACTATACATATCATCATTGAGCAATTGTTTTAAATTAATCAGTCAAACAGGCTTAACAATTGAAAAGTCGCTGACCAAATTGCGCGATGAAACTAGTTCGCCAACAATTGTCAAAATTCGATTGCAGAAGCAACCAAAACAACAGTTTAAAAAATTCAAACTCAACAATTAGTATCGATGAATTATCGCAAACTACTGTCAGATAAACCAAATAGATCTCGCATATTAAAAAATATAATCGACCCAAAATTAAAATAACTGTTTTCAATCTAACTTCAATAAAATAAATTACAATGCAACGAATATCGATTATTGTCTCACGTTTTTCCTTAGAAAAAGTATAAAACTACATTAACACTAGAATATTCCTGAAAAAAAATTCAGCAATTTACACTGTTACAAAATTTACATTCTATTACATCCATTTTTGTGCCAAATCTGAAAATATGTTGCTCTATTTTGGCTATCTGCCAGGTATCGATTATTGAAACTGCTTATTCATCAATTATTCGATTTAGTGATTGAAACTATTTTTTAATTTTTAAAGTTTTTATTCGAGTTTGTTTCTTTTTTGACATTTTAGCTAATTATAAATGTATTTTTTTATATTTCTTATTCTTTAATTCATTTTTCTAAAGTTTTATTTTTATTTCTTATTATTTCTTATTATAGCAACTTAAGAAGTAGTAAGAAAATGAGCGATTATTCATAAAAAGAGAAGATGTATTTGTGCAAAATAAGAACCGAAAGCTATGAACAACTGAATATAATTTTCCGTTATGATTTTTACATCATTGAAATCATCTTAGCTATTTTAACCATTTACTCTCTACTTTTCTTTGTGGAAACCAAACAAAACATAAAGATCAGAATTTGATAATCTTGGTGAAATAAAATGTATAAGATATCCTAGAACCATAAAACAATGAATAGAGACGTCAAACATAGAAATTGGTTTGATAATATCCCAACAATTTTATAATAAAGTCTTAAAGGGTTTACTGCTCTAATAAGGATGAAAAGGGTGACTAATATAAGGACACGATAAATTCAAACAACACGAAAATAAAATTAAATATTTAATTAAATAATTTAAATAATTTCTTAATTAAATTTTAAATATTAAAAATCATAATTAAAAATTATTATTTATTAAATTGATTCTAATTTATTATTTAAAATATTCTTTAAGTACCAGTTTGTCCACACGCAGGAGGTGTTGGACTATGTGAATTGGTACAGCACTACTCCTTTATTGACTTCATCCTTATTAGTGGGTCAACAGAACAAAGGTAGAAATAATTTTTTTGAATTTTTACAGGAAATTTTCATTAATTTTACAGAATGCTGGAGTATTCTGATCATCTTCATAAGCATTATGAGGAGCCGGTGATCGTGAGGAATGGCAACTATCAAATACCAAAGGTTTTTTGGATTTGAGATATGATGATAATTTGATTGACATGTTTCTGTTTCAAGGCTCCAGGATTCAATGCTAAATTCACCGAGGAAACAATTAAAGATTATGAATACCCAAACGGACATATTTGGCGGAAATTACTTAACGAAACCAAATAAATACATTTTCATTGTAGTTTGACATATTAGCAATATTTCTGTTTAAATATATTTATCTTTATTCATCTTTTATTTGTTATGTTGCAAATAATGAAAAGAGATAAACAAATTATTAATAAAATTATATTAGGAATTTCATAATTTATTAAGTGCATGTAAATGAGATGTATAATATATATTATATTTTCCCAACATTATCTGTTTATCTGTTTATTTATTTGTGATTCTGGAACGCTCAAAGTTTACTATGATTATTTTTTATAATTATATCATTTACAATTGTAAGTAGTTTATTTTCATAATTATTATTATATATAATAATAGTTATTATGGCATTTTGTTTATATAATATATTTTGTACATATTCTAATGAATCAATAAAAATGATCAAAACAATCATGCAAGATTAAGAAAAATATTCAATATCAGTTATCAAGAGCAAAGGACAGTCTTACGATTACATCGGCATAAGTCTTCAAACTTCAGTGTTTTCGTATGGGCAATTCAATGTCGCAACATCCCATATTCGAAATGCAAATCAAGTCAAGATCAAAATTGAGCCAAATCCTCAACAAGGCCATTTACTAAACGACAACAGCGTTTTCACGCGCAATATTATGTATAGAGAAATTTTGTAATAAATAAATTATTCTTATGAACTGAAAATTAATTACTCTTTTTTTTACTGAACTCATTCAAATACCAATTTTTGGTTTCCGAACACACTGATTCGAACGCATGCAATAAGATTCACGTGAAGGACTTAGGATTTTGAAAAAAAAGGACGCCGTAGGCGTCCGAGAAAAACCTAGTGAGATTAAAACCTAGATAAATTTATCTTTGTTTAAATACATTATTATTGGTGGATAATAAAATATTGACAGTACTTCAATAAACCTTTTTATTTGATATTAATATTACAGGTTTTTTTCAATTTGCGCTTTTTTTTCCTTTGTAAAATATGTCCGGTAAAAACTAAGAGTGTTATTGTCAAGAGATGATCATAATTTGGTGACAAGGTTGCCACTTGCTGAAAATCCACGCTCCAATTCAACACTTTTTGGCTTTATAGTTCTGAAGTATTCGTAAGAGCTTTGCAAATATTTTCCACGAGCTCCTTCTTCTTCAAAAATTGCAATCTGCTTGCGGATTGTTTTTCATAAATCTTTCGAAACGTTCAATCTTCCCTGGTTCGAAATTACTATGTCAAACTTTTCTTTCAATGACAAGTTTGCATGCTGTCAACAGAATCGTTGTCCGAGGAAACGTTGGTGGAAGGGAGATGTTTGTCTGCTCGCTGATGGTGCTGGCGGCATTTACAATGGCTGATTTGTTAAGGTGCTCAAGCGACAGCGCTGGATTCAAATTTTCGTGTCGTTGATGGCCCTTTTGCTGATAGTGAAGCAAGCTAGAAAAATTGTCTGTCGCTCATTTATTCGTTACACCAACGCAGCTTTTAATTTAACACCCAATTCCGTGTCTCCAAGTTTCTTCACCATGAACAATAGAGTTGCATCATGTCAGCATAATGCTTCCACGGCTAATGTCACAGGCGCGAGACATGCCACAACAACTAAAATTGTGCTGAATTCCTTATCAGTTATCTCTATTTTGAAATCAAGGTCAATCAGTGACTTACGAATGCAGTTTGTCAATTTTATGAAACGTTGGAGCATTGTGTGCAAGCTACTCCAACGACATTTGGAGTCGAGTATTAGTGGAAAAGCTTTACCGAATTCGTCTACTGTGTATTTTCGAGCGTTTGATCATTTTTTGTAGGACTAGGGCGAAAATATTTCAAAACAGTGCTCAAATTAGCGATTAACGGGTGCAAGTCATCAATCAGTTCAATAGTGCCGTCCTGCATCTTTGAACGATTTTCTCTTTAGCAAGTCAATTTCATGTTTTATCCTTAGATATGTATGGAGTCCACTGGTACTACCACCATGTGATTTTATCTCTTTGTCGCATTTCTTACACTTTGCAAGTTGATTTTACATCACATAAAATTAAAATCATCTCAGAAGAAATACCAAATGTCAACATTGATCCTGGATTAATGGAAGTCATTACCTAAAACATGATTCATGGATCATGCGGGACGATCAACGATTCTCCGATTCTCCGATTCTGCCTACGATTTTCCGTGGATGAAGGATGGAAAATGCCGAAACTCTATCCAAGAGACTTACACACCAAAACTATCACTGGAAATGATGGATATCCAAAATATCGTCGCCGATCAACTGAAAGGGTGGGAAATTCATTACTCTTAAAGTACTATTCATGTAACGGTACGAGACTTTCGGTAAAAAAAATTATGAAAAATGTCATCGAAGCAACAATTTTAAATGGTAAATTCAAAGGTGAATATGAACTGTTACAACGCATCCGTTACCACGAGAATCCGTGCTTCTCACATGGACAACTGTATGTGACCACATCACGCGTGTGACAACTTTCCGATTTATTTGTATACACACCAGACAAAAAATAAAAATATATTGTATATCCCAAAGCACTCGAATAAATAAATAAATTGCATTAAAATGAATAAATAAATTTCCATTTGTTGTTTTAATTTTTGTGTACTTGAATTTCGTTTCCTTTCAGATCGTATAAATTTTTTTAAAATATTCCCTTCTTTTTTATAAAGTATGAAATATTTAATGGTTCTCTGTCGCTTTTTTAGATAGTGATGCAGCAAATTCCGAGGTCTTGGCACCTGGTTTTTCATGCTCCGACAAAAATGAAGGCTTGGGGCAGTGGGACACGCAGATCAGGCTCCTGAAAGCCAATATCGACCACGTAGAGGGAACATGGTTTTCCCTAACTCAAATTAAGGATATACAGAAGATTTTTCAGCTCTTAGAATGATGTCCCGACAGGCTTATTACTGATAGTCGAGCTCAAAGCAAGCTGATACAAAAACAGAGCCAAGCCCCCCCCCATCAGGTGTACATAATATTAAATTTTTCATATAATCATTTTTGAAGTCACAAATTGCCTAATATCTCCTTTAATTTCAAAGTTGAGCCATTTCAGTACTTTGTCAAGGTCAATAATAAAACGCCGACGCTATATGAGTGCAATTCCTTTATATGAGAGGATATGTAATTGTTTAGACACCACAAACAGTCTTTATGGCTAAATAGATAATTTAAAATAGACTTAAAATAAAGTTTTGGAAAAGACAGAAGTATAACGATAAAGGAACAAAACATTCTAAAAGACTAGAGCATTTAAAGATAAAGGAAATAAGAATAACGAATAGTAATGAAACAGTGATGCATGACGCGTATAATGTAGAAATAAATTCAAATTGTGTGGAATTTCCTCATACCATTAAGATATGATTGATTGTAATAAAGAATATAAAGGATAATAAATTGACAAATTGTAAAGAAACCAGAAAAATAAAAAAAAGTAAAAGAAAAGTGATATAATAATGAGGAAATTAGCCCACGATAAGTTTTACATAGGAATATATTTAGTAGTAAGATAATCAAGGATATAGTTTCGTTGTCATCGAAAGAGAAAGTTTACAAGTGAATAACAGTTTCAAGGATCTTTAATTTCAAACAGGAGTGAAATCGACAGTCAAAATATCTAGAACCCAAAATTATCGGGGAATAAACAAGGAAAAACAGAATTATGAACGAAATAAACCATTCGGCAGAGAATAAGAATATAAAATGGAGATAAATTGAATTCCTAAAATTTATTAAACTAGAAGCGTTTTATTTTTAGACATATTGAAATCCGGTAATTAGTCTATAGAAGGCAGATCAATCAACCCAATACAAACCAGAATCAGAGAAATGTAAAAGACCCAAGCTAACTATCGAGTATGAGAAAAGAGAAAAAGGTATTTATAATAACAAGAGAGACAGAGTTATGATAGTTGAAAGAAGTACCCAATAAGAAGCAAATGTATATCTTAAAAGCGATTCCAATTCATTACAAAGACAAATAATAATAAAAGTCAGGAAAAGAGAAAAGTGTGCAATTGGTCACATGATTTGGTGAAGGGGAATATCAATGCTCTGAGCGTCTGACTAGATGCGAAAAAAGACAATGCACCCTTAAACAACTTGGAAGAAATCAATGTTTCTCAATGATTCATTCGGAGTAGCAAAAGCGACAAACCAAGAATTATTGGAATTCTTCCACCGAAAACAAAATATTATCGAATCCTACACTGTCTTTGCAAATAAATTAAAAGGCTCTGGAAGACAAACAATTGAAGACGAGCAACTGAGAAAGCTCAAAATACGTGCAGCATTCGTAGATTGATTACAAAGGAAAGACATTCAAAATATGGTAGACTGCACAGGACCGAAAACGATAAAGGAAGCAATCCGAATAGCAAACTGATGTGAATTTAAAACAAAACCTCTGCAAAATAGTAACGACAATGAAAACAGAACAAACAAAAATGACAGCTCAGGGAAACAATCCAAATTTCTCAAGGAAACAAAGTATTGATAATTGGGCCCTCGGGCTCGAACAAAGTTGAACAAACCTAAAATCTACAAAGACAAAATAATCAAAGCCAGAACCATATATAAACATAATTCATGAAATTAATCAACTCAAAGCAGAAATATTATGCTTGATAATCAGAGACAACCAAAAATTAACATACTATGAAATCCACTTGACGATCCAGTGTGTTGTGAACAGAGATGATGCTACAATGATAAACGATAAGGCAGAGAGGTAAAAAATAAAGACAAACCAATCAATCAAACTTAGTAGTAAAGAGAAAATAATGTGAATACAAAAGTTTACGAAAGACAAAGAGAAAAGACAAAACAAGGATGAGATAAAAGATAAAAACGATAAAAAAGATATACCACAAGTCAATGATGAAAGTAAAAGTGAAAAGATAAAAACGACGATGAATGGGAAATACTAAAGGAAATTTACAATATAGTAGCAGAAATAAAATGAAACGAGAACTACATGAATAAACATACATATGGAAAATACATGAAACTTACAACGCAGGCATGCCAGTACGAAAGAAGCTTATAACCAGCAGCGTGGAAAAATTTATCTACAAACTACAAAAAGAAACTGAAAGAAGCATAGGGAGGAGTATTCAACATCCAGCATGACAATTTTTATTCATTCCAGCAACTTCAGTATTACATGTAATAATTTATCTTGCAACTTTGTCATGTTTCTTCATTCTTTCTTTTAAATCCTCTGCATTATGAAATGATTCTTTATTTCTTTATCTTCAAGGGAATTAAACATTAAAAATTTATTTAATTCTTCTTCATCCAGTTTATGTTTAAAAATATATTTTGGCATTTTTTCTATTTAAAAAAAAATTTCCTTGACGATAATTGAGTGTTTTATTGAGATAATCAATAAGGCTTCTATTTTTGGGAAATGCCTTCCTTAATCTCACTGTATAGTGAAGATCTTCATTTGTCAAATCATATTTCTCGGTGGCATTGATATTGAGAAATGCTTTGACGAGATATTCATCTTGTCAAAAGATTTTTTCGTTTCAATAATAAAATCTTCTACATCTGCATCCATATCATATGTTTCTGGTGGCTTCATAAAATTTGCTAACATGGTTTATGTATAAATAATTAATGCATAAGCAAGGATTTCAACACACAGGCAACATACAATAATAATTTAATTTATATATTAGAACACCTCACAAATTGAAGAATTCTGGAATAATAGAAAAATACTTAATGTTATAAATTTCATCAATAATTTTTCTTTGAACAAATCAGCCACAGAGTTAATAACTCGTTTTGAATTTTATCCTTGACAATGAACTTGCAATCTCACTACTTATTGTGATGCTCTAACTTAAAATACTCTGATAATATCTCATTATATATACTTAAAAATTCAACTAAGCCAAGAAAATTTACATTATTTGGGTTCCAATACACTCATTAGATTCAAGAAAAGCTACACGTCTTTGAAAGAAAAAATATTATATCAAGAACTCTTCAAAAGGTGACTGTTTTTTTATTATTGAAGTATTTGTGATATTGATTTATTATTGATTATTGGTGACTTATTATTGATTATTGGAGTATTTGTGATATTGATTTATTATTGATTATTGGTGACATCAATTTATTATTGATTATATTGATATAATTGTGATGTCGATTTATTATGGGTTATTGGTGATATCGATTTATTATTGATTATTGGAGTATTTGTGATATTAACTTATTATTGGAGTATTTGTGATATTGATTTATTATTGATTATATTGATGTAATTGTGATGTTGATTTATTATGGATTATTGGTGATATTGATTTATTATTTACTATTGGAGTATATGTGACGTTGATTTATTTATTGATTATTGGAATATTTGTGATATTGATTTATTATTGGTGACCTAAATTTATTATTGATGTAATTGTGATGTTGATTCATTATGGATTATTGGTGATATTGATTTATTATTTACTATTGGAGTATTTGTGACGTTGATTTATTATTGAGTATTGGTGACATCAATTTATTATTGATTATATTGATGTAATTGTGATGTCGATTTATTATGGATTATTGGTGATATTGATTTATTATTGAAGTATTTGTGATATTGATTTATTATTGAAGTATTTGTGATATTAACTTATTATTGATTATTGGAGTATTTGTGATATTGATTTATTATTGGTAATATTGATTTATGGATTATTGGTAATATTGACTTATTATTGGAGTATTTGTGATATTGATTTATCATTGATGCAAATGGGGTATTGATTTCCTAGTGATAATTGATATTAAATGTGATTAGATTGATTATTGATAAAAATTACTGCAATGGTTAAAATATCAAAAGAAAAAGTAAATAAATAAATTTATTCAAAACATCCTAGAAATATAAAAACAGCTTGATATTGATTTACGAGTGCTCATCGATTTTCAGGTTATTCATTTGAAATAAACATTGAGTCGTTATTTCTTCCTCGATGATCTTTTTAATATTGTTAATGCTAGTTTTCTTCACCTTGATGAAATCAGAAGCGTTATCCAACGTGCCGATCCAGCCTCTGGTGATGCTCACGATAACCTGGTCACTATATTCCATGCTTCCTATAGCCTCCTTCATTCTCGCAATGAAATTATCAAGAGTTTCAATCGATTCGATTAACAAAACTGGCAATTTATGAAAATTTGTTGTTTCAAGGAACATTTTCATTTGTTCACTTCTCGGTTCCGGATTTGATTGATCACCGCATTGATCGGATCTCTTCTTTTTGTTGCGCCGTTTTTGAGCAAGTTTAGGCCTAGGAAGCATGTTAAACTCATGTAGAAATATGAATTAGACAAATTGGATTCAAGCGGTTGATTGCTATATAATCATATTTCTAATAGGAAACTCGGGTTAATTTGGAGTCTAACAGGGGGTTTATGAGCGCGTGTAAACTACAAATTATTTAACCCAATTCCTGATAAATATCCTCGAGCTGGGAACTATCAAGGAAATAATTTTGATCCATTTGAAATTTGAATTTATATGGTATTTATATGTGTATGGCTGGTTAGGCAAACTGTTATGGTAAATGTGATATATTCCAATTATTATCAGCAATTCATTATAAGTAAATATTATCAATGATTAATTAATATTGATTGCAATATTATCAATGATTAATTAATATTGATTGCAATATTATCATTGTATAATTATTATTGATTGAAATATTATCAATGAATAATTATTATTGATTTAAATATTATCAATGTATAATTATTATTGGTTGAAATATTATCAATGATTAATTATTATTGATTGCAATATTATCATTGTATAATTATTATTGATTGAAATATTATCAATGATTAATTAATATTGATTGCAATATTATCATTGTATAATTATTATTGATTGAAATATTATCAATGATTAATTAATATTGATTGCAATATTATCAATGAATAATTATTATTGATTGAAATATTATCAATGTATAATTATTATTGGTTGAAATATTATCAATGAATAATTATTATTGATTGCAATATTATCAATGATTAATTAATATTGATTGCAATATTATCAATGATTAATTATTATTGATTGAAATATTATAAATGTATAATTATTATTGGTTGAAATATTATCAATGATTAATTATTATTGATTGCAATATTATCAATGATTAATTAATATTGATTGCAATATTATCAATGATTAATTAATATTGATTGCAATATTATCAATGAATAATTATTATTGATTGAAATATTATCAATGTATAATTATTATTGGTTGAAATATTATCAATGAATAATTATTATTGATTGCAATATTATCAATGATTAATTAATATTGATTGCAATATTATCAATGATTAATTATTATTGATTGAAATATTATAAATGTATAATTATTATAGGTTGAAATATTATCAATGAATAATTATTATTGATTGCAATATTATCAATGATTAATTAATATTGATTGCAATATTATCAATGTATAATTATTATTGATTGAAATATTATCAATGTATAATTATTATTGGTTGAAATATTATCAATGATTAATTAATATTGTTTGCAATATTATCATTGTATAATTATTATTGGTTGAAATATTATCAATGTATAATTATTATTGATTGCAATATTATCAATGTACAATTATTATTGATTGCAATATTATCAATGATTAATTAATATTGATTGCAATATTATCAATGTATAATTATTATTGATTGAAATATTATCAATGTACAATTATTATTGGATTAGTATTATTAGTATTATTGCAATTATCATCGTAGACGTATTATAAAATAAAAGAAATATATTAATTTAATGAATGTGTTATATCGGAGCAGTGCCATGTGGATTTGAAAAATTTAAGGAAATATACCATTGCAGTTATTGCTATTCATAGAAAATCAATTTAATGTCAAATTTATTGATGCAAACTTTTGATCTAAAGAATTAGAGATTATAATTTAAACATTTTTTAAAATTGTAAAATATTAATTTTAAAATTTAAATTATAAATTTAATTTCAAAAAAATATTACAAACAATTATTAAAATTATAAAAAATTAAATTTATAAAAATAAGACAAAAGAAAAATCTTTAAAATTATGAAAATATTAAATTTGAAATTTATCAAAAAATTTAAAATATAAAATATTAAAAGCTGTAAATTTAATTTCAAAAAAATATTACAAAAATTTTTTAAAATTAGGAAAATATTGTAAAATTTTAAATTTATGAAAAATATTTAAAAATTGTAAA
Organism: Schmidtea polychroa; assembly: GCA_959609185.1. Classification (NCBI taxonomy): domain Eukaryota; kingdom Metazoa; phylum Platyhelminthes; order Tricladida; family Dugesiidae; genus Schmidtea; species Schmidtea polychroa. Next base: position 20,318 of record CAUHTR010002489.1, read on the forward strand.
TTTAATTTCAAAAAATATTAACTTTTAAAATTTAAATGATATTAAAAATAATTTTAAATTTATGAAAAAATTAAATATAAAAAAATAAAATCTTACCTTAGGGGTTTTGTCATATTTTCAATTAAGCTTAAAATCAGCGTTATCCAGGACAAAATCTCACAAACCAGAGTTAATTTTACTATGATTTCAGGTACTTGGCAAAATAAATTCGTTTTCTCGATATTTGTGTCCAATATATGATCAATTACCAACTTTAATGTCATAGAAATATTTTTCTCAAGCTCATTTAGAGATACTAAAGAAAAAACAGTCAAAGGGTAACAAGAAAAGATAAAACTACCAGTTGGCAGCCTCCTGACATAAACATCGTGGAAAGCAGTCAATGAACCGAGACATGATGTAATCGCGTCAATGTAAGCTCGGCCGAATGCGTTTTGTGGCGGTTCCGGGCATCCGGTCAAGTTAAGACTAAGATTTTGATATGAACCAGAAAGAGCCTCCATTTTGTTCCATATTTCAGTGAGGTTGCGAGTAGAAAATTCTAATATTTTATAATATGTGCTAGTTTCAGACTCAAATGAGATAGTGGTATCTGTTGCCAATCTGTCGAGCTTAACAACAGTTTCCATTGTCAATTTGGCAGCGGAATAAAAGGAACGAATGATCAAAACGCGCTGAGAGATCCATAATAACTATAATAAATAAGCGGATGGTAATAAACGGTCAGTAAAGAGAAAGTAACGACATACAATGTGATCGAAAGATAATTTCTTGTGCTCATCGTTCCATTGTCTGTAATGATTGAGAATAATAAATAGTATGAACGGTATATAATGATTCAAACCGATTAAAATTTCCAAAGTCTGGTGAAGTATTCAAATCACGGAAATCCTTCAAATTTGAATAACGAGCAACAATGTCTAGTTCTATAGGAATATAAGATTAAAAGATTCGAGGATATTCAGAGAGGATGTTAATTTGTAAACAGGAATAGCAACAGTTGAACTTTGATTAGTAAACAATTAAATGATAATATAAGCCTTCTGCTGCAAAGTATATATTGAATAAAATGAATTAATTATTCGATAATAATTTCGATTGATTTTTATAATAGAAAATTATTTCATTTTATTCAATATATAATTTTTATCAAGACTTATATTATCCTTTATTTTTTTGACATTTAATTAATACCGCTACCAAGAAATCATCACTTTATACTTTAAACTTTGATTATTCGAATTATCGAAGCTTGTCTTACAAGCTTTGATGAAGTATTTTTATTTGCCTTTTTTTTGATAATTTCAACAATGAATTAATTCCATTTAAGTGCGTAATGTTATTTTGTACTTGGTTTGTTGTAGATTATCATATAATGATAACTTCCTCTCTTAAAAACTGTAAGAATGAACGAAACTGTCGTTATGTGGCGAGTAATGCTAAAAAAGAAGCAATCACAAATACATGTTCAATTAATATTCAAAAGCTCTATGATGATTGGGCACCATTATCTTGTTAGATGAAACAAATGGGGGATTAGAACAAGTTTTAGTCCGACAGTCTTGTGTGTGAATCCCAAAGGCAAAAGAACATTTGCATAGGATATATTTCCAGATAGAGAAAGAAAACGAAAATAACACTCAGTGAAAGAAATACCAGTTTTTGGTACACAAGCAGTGTATAGTTTTCGAATATGTTCATTAAGTAGTCACATCTGCTTTTGTATTGAAATAGGTAATGATGGAAATGTGGAGGTGAGGAGGACAGAAAACAAAAATGCAATTTAAATAAAAATCACATTTTGAAGAGATAAAAAAGTATATTTTCGAAATTTTCCAAAGATGTCATGCTTAGGTACATAAATTACATTGCAAGTAAAAAATTAGAGTAAATGAAAATAATGAAAATTATTCAAAATCAATTTTTGAAAATTTTCGATTAATCTCGTTTATTCCTAGATACGTAGAGAACCGGGGAACTTGTCTTGGTTTTGATTGTATATCCGTATAAAATATAAGTTTCACCATATTTTTCCTAACGTATATTTGGGTTCATTCTCATGGTTACAAATGATAATAGTAAAACAAAAATATAAATTTAAGTTACAATTGATATTGATTTTTAGAAATTTATGAGGCCTCAAAAAATCATAGCAGTACAGCTTTGGTTATTTATTTAGAACTTTTCATATTTTTTAAAAATCTAGTGAAAATTTCTGTTAAATTTAGAACAAAATATTGATCAATTTTACAGAAATTGTGTAAGTGTATTGACTATCCGTTTTTTATTAATATCATATATAAATTCAGTTATTGAAATTCAATTAATTGAATATCGAAAAATCGAATTATCGAAAGTTAAAAATATAATATTTTTAAAATCGATTAAAAATTAAAGTTCGAAATATCGAGGTTTGTCTGTTTTGGAGTTCAATTTCTTTTATCTTTATTGTTTTCATATTACACGTGGAATGCCTAATATGAAACTGTCGTTAATTCTATTCTCTATTTTCTTCTTTTGTGTTTTCTTATTTCTTATTTTATGTTTTTAAATAATATTAAAATTCAATAAAATCAATGTAATATTTATCAATTCCATCAACATTTAGCTCGCATAGAATTACATATTTAACTTATTTATCGATTTCCATTTAAATTTTTTTTAAATAATCAAATAAATAAAATCAATTTATTATTTATCAATTCCATCAACATTTAGCTCGCAAAAAATATAACTTTTACCTATTTTTTGATTGGTTTAAATAATCAATCATTAAAATCAATTTAATATTTATCGATTCCATCAACATTTAGCTCGAAAAAATATATTTTTAAATTTTTAAAAAAATAAAATCAATCAATAAACTTAAAAAAATTTTAAATTTATATAAATAATTAATCAACTTAATATTTATCGATTTATCGCAAACTACAACTTTTACTTATTTATTGATTTCCATTTTTTATTTTTATTAAATAATCAATAAATAAAATCAATTTAACATTTATCGATTCCATTAACATTTAGCTCGCAAAAAAACTATTTTTAATTTTTAAAAAAAAATAATCAATCAATAAATTAAATTAAAAAAAAATTTTAAATTTATATAATTAATCAACTTAATATTTATCGATTTATCGCAACTTACATCTTTTACTTATTTATTTCCATTTAAATTTTTTTTAAATAATCAATAAATAAAATCAATTTAATTTTTATCGATTCCATTATCGATTAGCTCACAAAAAACTATTTTTAAATTTAAAAAAGAAATAATCAATCAATAAATTAAATTAAAAAAAATTTTAAATTTATGTAATTAATCAACTTAATATTTATCGATTTATTTATTAATATTTATCGATTTCCATTTAAAATTTTTTAAATAATCAATAAATAAAATCAATTTAATTTTTATCGATTCCATTATCGATTAGCTCACAAAAAACTATTTTTAAATTTTTAAAAAAATAAAATAATCAATAAATTAAAAAAAAATTTTAAATTTATATAAATAATTAATCAATCGGGGGCACCTAAAAAAAACGGAAATTCGTGTTAAATTAAAAAAATAAATAGAAATATAAGAATTATCGATGTATAAAAATATAGAAAAAATCATCATTTACCAGTGTCAGATATTTCAATCTCTGGAAGAGTTTTGGAGCTAAAACATTCAAACAAGTCATCGCAGCTGAAATGGAATCGGATTTAAACGATGGAAACTTCCTATTAAATTACCTATTGCTCTTGAGAATCGTATTAACGTAATAAATTTCCACTTCACCTAAACTGCTCATAACACTAGATTCGATGTCACGATGGAACTCGATAATCTCGGGAATCTTGCTGTAATTTCCTAACCTAAACCCATCAAATAGAGATAATACAATTACAATGTCCGGGAAAAATCTCTAGACTCTACTTGTAACATGTCACCAGACTGTCTTCGATTTCCATTTTGTTCTTAAGTTTCCTGTCGACATTCCTACGGAAAAAGAGGATTCTCTGTTGGAAAGAAGGAATCTGCAAGATCGGTAAGATGTAGAAATACCCCAGACTGTCCCACATCAATTGTTTAATTTCTAGATCATTGAATTGATCTATAAGCAGCTCTTGACAGCAAAGCACACCGAATAAATGAGACAATTGTAAGCGTAGATGATAATTTGCCGATGATTGGTTGATTGAATGTTTCAATAGCTTAATGGTTTCAATTAGCAGCGTATTGTCGGATCTATTCATCAACCAATCATCGTAATATCTTGACGCGGCCAATTTTGCAAAGCTATCACAGGGTTTAATCTCACTCGACGAAATGGTTGTGGAGAATTGTAAACCGTGCTCATAAATATCGATTAATTTCAATATTTCTGACATGTGAGGGCTCGATATTGCACGTTTTAGGTTTTCAACGGCGCAATGTCTCTCTATGACTTTTGTCTGTGAAAATCAATTAATTATTTAGATATGTGGATGAAAAATCGAACATCTGTGATTCTGTCAATTTCCAATGGACCGATATGTTCAATGATTTTACCAATCACAGCACTTCGATCTTCTGGTGAAAAGTTTTCCAGTGCCAGAAAGGAATAAATATCATATAGACAAGACGGTTTGTCACCGAATTCAATGAAATAATCGACAATTTTGTCGATTTTCGATCCAAATTTGCTTGATAGGTCAGTATTAGTACTGCCTAGTTTCAAACTCATATGGATCATAGCTACCTTAATGGACATGCTATTTGTTTCCGAGGATTTTAATTTCTCGACTACTGACATGATTCTGGAAATGAAACCATTAACAATTGAAAATGTGGTTTGATGAGAATTACGAATGAGGATTTGAATCTTCTAAATTCAGCTCTGTGATAATGTCAATGTAATCTCTCCACGTACAAACATCGACGCGACTAGAGAAAATAATTAATTGCTCACTGGCCTCCTTGAGATGTCAAAAAATATAATTTTCGACATGGAAATTTACTTTTCGAATATGACAGTAGCAATGGATGTAATTTCGATCAATATCAGTAATTTATTTCCAATCAATTTACATATATTTGTAGATCAATAAATTCAATTCATACAGAAATTTGTGCAAATATAGAAATTAAATTAAAAAATATATTCGATTATAGTGGTAAAAACAATATCATTATATCGGATATCTCTTGGTGATTTTATTTCGTAATATATTAATATATAATCTTTTTTAATAGTTTTTATAAACGTGGTGATTTAGTTTTATTTTCTTTTGTTCTTGTTATATTTTTAATTGATTACAATATAAGGAAATTGACACTCGTGTGAGCGGTTATTGGCAGGAGAAATGTGGCGGGTAGAGGTTAGAAAGAAATTGTAATGAAGGCACGATAGAAATTATTGAGAATTGTTTACAACAAACAGAGAGTATATCATCTGGTTCTTATCTGCGTTAAATCAAATATAGTTCTAGAAAGTCTTTCAAATTTACAAAAACTTATTTGAAGCAATGAATAAATTTATTGAGAATATACAGGCAAAGGCACAATTCAAGAATTAGTGTGAGCAGAAGATAAGAGCAAAAAAAATATATATTTAAGAAGCAATTAATTTTTGTGTTAAGTATGTCCGTTGAGAAATTTTATTAAAAATTAAGAATAAATAACAATACCATTTTATATATTATTTTATTTTTATTATTAGAAATTGATAACGATTATTTTTATGATCGAAGATTATTTCATTTTATTCAATATATGCTTTGCAGAAAATCTAAATTTAATTGTTTATTATTATTATTATTATTATTATTATTATTATTATTATCATTATTATTATTATTATTATTATTATTATTATTATTATTATTATTATTATTATTATTATTATTAATAATAATGAAGAGATTTTAAAAAAAACAAATTTAAATGGTCACTTTATAAAATGAAAAATTTCCATGTCAAAAAAGCGATTAACAGATATCCACAGTCGATCGCTTTGCCATTTGTTTCTATTGCAACTGATTCATAAAATAATGTATTCATTTTATTGAAAAGGCTCGGCTACGTCAGGAAGTCACAACTGAATGAAGACACATGTCGAAAATCAACTCAGTAAAATGCAAACATTTAAAATGGGAAATTTAATAAGGAAAATTCAATGCCGAAAGCGCTTATTTTAAAACTTAAAACCAAAAAAAGAAAATATGTATTAAAATCTATTTGCGGCAGAGTTTTGTACTTGATAACTATTTAATTGAACTGGAATCAAAATATATCTAAAATGAGAAATTTTAAGTAGTTTACATGTTAGCCCTAAGCATACGGATTAGACAAATAAACTAATGGCATGTCTAGCTACGGTGCTTAATTTTTAGATTGAATTTATATTCTGTTAGACTAGTTTACGCAAAAGAAAGATTCAAATCTCTAAGATCAAATTGATTTCCTTATAATTTGATTTCAATGAACAAAATGATCGACTGTAGAAGAATTATGAAAGGGAAATATTATTACTTGTCTTCTAATAATCTCCAATACAAATCACAGGTTTCCAATTTCCTACCCAACTTTAATAAAATATCAATTTTGTACCGATCAAATAGTTGTTTATTTTGATTGTTTTCAATAACATCTAGAAAACGCAACGTAAACATTACGGATAATTTATTATAATAAATATCACTGTGTTTGCTCTCATTCCAAATAATATTTTTAATTCAAAGGCGAACAAATGAAAAACTATTTCAATATAAAGAAATAATGTGAAAGATATAAAAATATATGCTATTCCTAATGGTGACCATACGTCCTTTATTTCACTGGTTTAAACTCTAAATACGTTTGTCATTTTTTTAAATCATACGAATAATTTTTCACGAATAAAGATACGAATGAAAGTAAAGAAAATAACTAGAGAAAAGTTTATATATCATTTGAATAAGTTTCCAAATACGGCAGATAACTCAATTTAGAGGCATATTCTTCATTAATCGAAATCCTCAAAAACAAGGGCATTTAATTGAATTAATAATTAATCAATATAAATAGTGAAAAGTATAGAAATCCAATCAAAACACAATATTTATCAATAAATGTTTCAATAGCATTATAATGATACAATTACAATACGAGTAAAATATATGAAATATCCAAAGTGATTTCAGCAGTAAATTTGCAAATTAACAAAATCCTATACGTTGTCAAGGAGCCGTATTTGATTATAGGTGAGGAAATCTTTTTTGGCCTTTGCTGCACATATTGTCAGATGAAATAATCGATAATATGAATTACGAATATTTTTCATTCCATAACAGATTATATAATTGCGAGAGGAGAAAGGAAGCAATGATAAAAGATTAGATGAAATCCCTTCATGATATACGCATTAATTAAAACAAAAAAAATTGTAACACAATAATAATACGCGTTTGAGAACCCGCCGAAATAGAATATGACAATGAAATTATTTCCCAAATTGAATAATTGGTGCTGACAAGTCAATAATTGCAATTTAATTTTATTCTAATGATTTGAGCTCTCCTGACTTAGGGAATTTACGGGAATTTTTCGTATTTCTTTAAATGACAAATGCGATAATGGAAATGTATAACAAAGCAGCAAAACCTCCAGTGAATAAAAATATGTATTCGACCAACGGTACTCAACCTTTTAAGGTGTTATTCAAACTCTTAACTTATGAAATTATTCAAGGAATCTTAACTTTTTTTAAATCTTTAGATTTCTATTTCAACAAGTCTTAAGCAGGCATTTTCAAAGGAATTTCACATAATGTCAACTTTCACTAAAAAAATAAAAAAATGGTCTCTATCAAGTTAAATTTTCGAACAAAAAAAATAACCAGGGAACCCCTTAGAAGTTTTAAGGAACCCGGAATAGATAGCTGTCAAATATATAGGTTAAAATCCCAAGGAAAGGGTATGCCAATTCTTACACATATCATAAATATAGGCAATTGGTTATCGAAGTAATTTTTCAAATCAAAGATTGGTGTTGATTCAAGAGCAATATGAGTACGAGTGTAAAAAATTATTCATTTCTAATATGTTAGAATTTACACCAAATTTCAATCAGTAAGATACATTAAGCGGTGTGCCTGAATTTCATTTTTATTTTATATGTCAAACAAGTTAATGATAAGATAAGCATTTTGATGAAAAGTATATATTGAATAAAATGAAATAATCATTATAACGATTGATTTTTATAATCGAAAATTATTTCATTTTATTCAATATATACTTTGCAGCAAAGGCTGATATCATCATTTAGTTGTTTCACATTTAATTATATGAAATTATTTTTATATGAAATAAATTCTTTTATATGTATACATTTTTTATTTTAATTTTAACATTTTTTAATTAAATATAAATGTTTTCATACATTTTGTAGACAGTGTATATGCTTGGAACTATTTTTGTAATATAATTCCAATTTCTACTATAATTACAACAATAACTTCTTTCCCTTCTTCCTTGTTGGAACTATGATATTTCCTTGTACATGGCTCGCTATATTCGAGTTGTTAAATTAAAGTTTTCTCTTTTTTTTATGACAGAATTGATTGTTTATTAGAGAAATTCAAGAAAAATAGTTAACATTGTAAATTTAAATTCTAAAAATTTGCGATTTTCGGGAATTTTTTGTTTTCCCGCCACTTTGAATATTTTTTAATTTAATTTTATTCAGTGTAACTTAATGATTGCAGCTTGGTCAATTTTGAATTATAAAAATAGTGTGTTGTGGTAACATGCAGAGATCGTTTGTTGTTAGTGACCTACTTTATTTTTCTACACTTGCATAAATTTTTTGTGTATCTTAGTTATTAAAAAACGGTAAAAACGAGTAATTTGTCTGTTATTTTATTGGATTTTATTATATCATAAAATTTTTCCACTGTACCTTAATGATTGGAATTCGGTGTAAAATTAAATAGGTCAAATATAAAAAATGCCCATCAAAGTTATAAAAAATTAAATTTGGCAAGTTTATATTTATTTATAAAAACTAAATGTCAAATATAATGAATTTTAAAATTATTATTTAAAAAACAATGTCTGTTTTAATTTATGACTTACTTTACCTTCATTTTGTTTTCGACTAGATCAATGTTTTTATTTAACACAAAATTTTTACACTGTATTTTCCAAGTATTTTCGAAAATTAAATGTAATTAAAAAATTGAATCAATAATTTTTCAAGCCTAAATAAAATAATTTTAGAATTGAGTTTTGAATTTAAATATTGTATGTATAGATAAAATTGCAATGTTATCTGAAAATTGATTTTCTCGATCGAATGATGCACAATTTTTAAAAGAAAAATTAATGTATCAATCAAGAATATTTGGTAAAAAAAATTTTTGTGACAGTAATTAAAAAGTTAAAAATTTTGAATTTTATCGTTAATTTAATCTTAACTCCCTTAGAACTTATATATTATTTGAATGATAAGCAGACCTATGATAGTAAGAATCGAGATTACCTTTCAAAACCGAGCCATTCAACCAATCCAGACATTCGGATAATTTTTCGGTTTTCTCTAATGTGTAAATGAAAAATTCAATAATTTCAACTGTCAAAATTGAATTGGATTTTAAATATCTTGCCAGAGTTGCTTCGCCAAGTTTTATTAGTCTTTCATCATTATTATAGACTCCATGCAGTACATTCGATATGATGGGCCACATCGCATACTCTATATGGTTGGCGTTGATTTTTTTCAATTGTGTCGCCACTTTTTGTTGAGAAAGAAAATCAAAATTTTTAGTGTGACAATAAAATAAATTTGCGCAAATGTCCTCGCGGTTCGGGCATTTTTTATAAGCTTCTTCGTATATTTCAACAATCTTACTTTCTGAAATGGATAAATTTGCTTTAATAATGAATTATTGTTTGGTGATACTTCAATTTCCATTCAAAAATAAAGCTAAGGCGCACATTGACATATTTCATGATATTTTACATAGACACGACTTTTATAATATTTTTTTAAAATGAAATTGAATTTATACAAAAATTAATAAATAGTATACATAAGCCTTATTTATTGGTTCAATATTTATCTGTGATTAAGAATGTTAGGCTCCCTACAAGATCTTTCAATCTTCCAATAGAAGTAATAAATTTATTTACTGCATATTATAATATGGGTACGAATGGGTTTATAAAAATAAAGAGTTACCAGAGGTAATATTATATCATTTTTAACCACTCGGGCAGTATATTTACGTTTTCCTGAAACGATTCCGGTTGAAAATATTCCTTGCAAAAACTGCTAAGAATAAAGTGCATAAAATGCATAAATTGAAAGTTAAATTTGTCAATTATGGATACATATGTATTACGAATGTGTGTATAGATAGTAAAATTAAAATGGATATCAGTGGAAGAAATATAAAAACCCGATTGACACCATTAGATAATCATGATAGAGTTAAACATTGATAACTGAGGACAGAAAATTGAATGACGCAACACAAAATGCACGTGCATAGAATACATAGTTTAAATAATGTAAATTCATCTTTTCGTAAATAACTTTAATTGTAAATATCTTAAAATATCATAAATGAAGCGAAAATAGAGAAAAATGCCTCTTTAAACTGATGACAGTTACAAATTCTTGTTGCAAATGTGACACAGAACTTGAGTGATGAAAATTTTATATATTATCCCATGAAACTTGAAGAAATGAAACCTCAATTTTTAAAAAATAGTATTTTGTATCGGTAATTGAAATGCTTAGAGATTAGGAGAATGAAGGTCATTTATTAAAAAGATGGCTGGAGTATAAAAATGAAACAAAAAATAGCATAAATCGATATAGCCCCAATTAGACTTGGAAAAGAAAATTGACGAAGTATTTTTTGTTTTTAGGAGCTATTGATTTTTAAGACATTCATGGAATCCGATGGACCTCAGATAACACGATCCGCTAGATCAGGCGCTATCAGACTAACTTCTATTTCGTCTTTTGCAAGACGAATTGAATGGTAAGAATGTCGTAAGAGCGAAAAAGAGAGAAAACTGATGAGAATATAAGGATCAAGGCATAGAAATGAGAGCTATCAGAAAACAGTCGTGATACCCAAAAATAGTTTCTTTTATAAAATACGTATGTAAAAAATAATATTTAATGTTCCATCATTTATGAAATCTTTCCTATAAAGCAAAATTATATAGTTATTAACAAATTTTATTCAGTGGTCTTTCTTATCAAAATTACGTCGAATTATCACTATCTGATTTTATATTTCAGAACGCACCTTAATTCGATGAAAAATCCATTGAAATAATTACTTTTCTAGACTGATTTCTAAATCTGTTATACTAGTGTTTCCCAGAGTTGGGTGTTTACATAGCTGGGAATTAAAAAGAGAGTTTTAAGAATATAAATCAGTAATATATCGAAAATTCGTGAGTGTCAACAAACATCGATATTACTGATTTATAGTCTTAAAACTCTCTTTTTAATTCAATGGACAAAATAATCAGTGGTGAAATAGGAAGAAATAAAAGTTCTTATAATAAATAAATAAATAAATAAATAAATAAATAAATAAATAAATATATATATATATATATAAAGGTTTGGACACATTGCTTTTGACTACGCTTGAACAATGCTGTAGATATTGAATAGATCTTCATACGGGGTTTCTTATTTAATTTGCAAATGAATTTTCGAGCTCTTCAATTTCATCAATTAATTTGCGATCCTTAATTTATATAAACATCTAGCATGCGAACAAAACTTATAAAACACGGAAAATTCACACGAAAATTGTATGGAAACGTTACAAACCGGACAGATTATGGTCGAAACATCTAATATTTTTGCAGTCACACCGATTCGCAGAAGAGCCATTACAAAGGAAATGAGAAATCGGATTATAAAACACAGTAAAAAATGTTCATTAACTTTGGAGCCTATTAAAACAAAGCTTTAAAATGAAAGTGGAATATCAGCAAGTGTTTCGACGATTGATCAAGCAATTACTTGAAACGAGTTACCAAATTACTAGAAAGGCGAAATACTGATGAAATCTTAAGAATACGCGAAAACTATGCGAAGGAAATTTCAGATCTTTTAACTAGTCAAAATGGTGAGAATATTCATTTTATAAACGAGGTTGGATTCGATATAAATATGCGGCCGACAAGAGGAATAGCAGCAAGAGTTGAAAAAGCTTTACAGAGAGTACAGAGAGAGAGAGAGAGAGAATGATTTACTTGCCGGATAAACTGAATAAGTGTCAACAAATCAACCTAAACTGATAATTCCCTCATAACCTCTTATAAAAATGGAAATCCCCGCGTTAATACGACATTTCCATATAGAAACCTTTCAATATTTAGCCGAAATTCGTCAATTCTGATTATATAATCGAGTATATCCCTCCTCATAGCTTCATACCAAGCCCCATTTCCTTATAATATGGCAATATATCGAATACCAAAATCATATCCGTAACCAATCAGCCCTTTTACCGACTCCCTAAGTTGTGTTCCCCTTATATTGCCCGATAACAGTGCAAACAATTATCGTCACATTGTTGAGAGTTTTTGTATTATTTCTATGTCGCAACGGGGAAGTAATTGAAGATGAATAAATCAATTATAATCAAATGAGAAATCCTGAATGTCATCATTATACAATCGATCATTCTCATCTACATGTTCCAGCATGACCAATTTTGTATTGTCGCGTTTCATTTCTATGTTGAGCTCGCCTATTTCTAGCAGTACATTTACATGTCAAATAGGAACATCAGCAAATCAACCTAAACTGATAATTCCCTCATAACCTCTTATAAAAATGGAAATCCCCGCGTTAATACGACATTTCCATATAGAAACCTATCAATATTTAGCCGAACTTCGTCAATTCTGATTATATAATCGAGTATATCTCTCCTCGTAGCTTCATACCAAGCCCCATTTCCTTATAATATGGCAATATATCGATTACCAAAATCATATCCGTAACCAATCAGCCCTTTTACTGACTCCCTAAGTTGCGTTCCCTTTATATTGCCAATTTTATAATATGAATAGAAATCAATTAAAATGTACTGAATTAGTAAATTAACGGAATTAAGAGTATTTATAATTAATTATCTCTCTCGTGTCAATAGCATCAATCGTAACCATTTACAATATCGATTCAAATGTAATTATAAATCGCATGCATTATATTAATTTTTAAATGAAGATTTTCATATATTTTCTCAAAAATAATAATAATAATAATAAATTAAATATTAATTGTTCAATTTTTATGATAAATGAAAATAAATTATGGGCTTTAAATTTGTATTAATAAATACATACTTTGATCGCTTTCTTTATAAAAATACGATAATGAGTTGAGAGTATTTTCATCTGTTGGTGTTAACTTTGCCACCTCATCAATAAGACTGTATGCTTCAATAGATTTACCAAGTCTAAATAAAGCTAAGCCCTTTAATACCTATAATTAGTATGGTGAAATAAAAGAACTATTTTGGTAATATTTTTTTACTTTAGCAGGTAAAAGATTGGGATTTTTCTTTAGAGCTTTATCAGCTTCACATATAGCTTTTTTAAAATTACCGCTTTCTAATTGATCTAAGATAAGAAAATGATTAAATTCTTAATATTAATCTAATATACCATAAATCCCTTTAAGGCGTCTTTCATTTACTTCTAATTGACTTATTACAGCTTTTGAAGTCATAATTTAATATTTGAATTAATAAATCATATGTTGAATAAATAAACAAAAATTATTTTTCGTAACAAAATATAATGAATTGTTTAGAATTAGTTAAATATTTATTACAATGTTTCAATTTTTATTTTCCATTTATTTATTGATTTTAAAAAATAATTATTTGTACTTAAAATTTTGTAAACCTGACTGTAAATGAGATTTTCTAAAACGGGACTGCTCAAACTTTTTGGAATTAGAAATATAAAATGATAAAATGTTTTTATATAAGAATTGAAATAGAATAACTTCAAAAAATCCGTCAATAATAAAAATATGTGACATTTACAGCAGTAGAACTGAGTTTTGTCTCCAAAAATTGACAGGCAATATCTATTGAGGCCATTTCTCTCCTCTATTCATCCTTGAATGCATTTCACTAAAAAATTAAATTAAATACATTTTGTAACATTCCATTGTTAACTAAGACTAGGTGTGAGCTTGGTTATAACCCAATGTAAAATTTAGGGTACATTTTATCCAAAATAAAAAGAAAGAAAGAAATATCTTGGAATATTCATTATTTAACATCAAATTCAAATCAAATAGAAATTTTACAATATAAAATAATTTATATATTTATGTTGTTTATAAATGAGTCTTCAATGAAGAAAAACAAGACTGGATATTCAAACATTTTTGTCTGATTGTCGTCGCTGTCATCAGAATACAAGTTCATTTTTGAAATTGAAACTTTATTCAAGTTTTCATGAATGAATATCAATTTGTTCACCTGTTCAGGTGCTAAATTTGTTCGGTGACAGTTGTCAATTTGACCTGTTTTGGAAAATGTCCTTTCTGAAGAAGCTGAGGATGCTGGAATGGCGAAGTAGTGTCTTGCCATGGAAGAAAGTAATGGAAACCTTTCACTATGAATCCTCCACCAGTCAAGTGCATCAGTTCCCTTTGGTGGCTTGATTAGTAATAGGTAATCTTTCATTTCCTTGGCAACAGATGTCAAAGCAGTGCTATTTTGACTACCCTGAACTGAGAGGATCGTGGGGTCCTGAATCCTCCAATCTTCAAACAGTAGGTCCACTGGATCCATTTCAGAAGAAGGAGGTCGACTAACGCTTGATTCAGATGCTTGTTCATTTTTTTCAGTTGATAATATTTTCTGTATCATAGCACAGATCTCAGTGTACATTGTAATTTTATTGCCACCATCAGCAAAATTTTCTGAATGAGGAACATGCTTGAGGATGACACCCCTATGTGAAAGATCAATGTAGTGTGCAAAAGCTACTTCATCTTGTGGAAGCCCCATGTCAGGGAATCGTTTCTCCATTTCATCAAGAATAGTATTAATAAATTCTTCAACAACAGTTTGCAACTGAAATGTGCGATCATCTGCTGATGAAATATAAGTCTCAACTTTCATCAAGCCAAGCTTTGCTCTGACATTAAACAATGTGACAGGGATTTTTTGAATGGTGCATGTCTTATCACTTGACAATAATTCAGAGATTGATGCAAAATAGCCCAATATCCTAACAACTTGGACCATGATGTCAAATTGCTTGTCTGATGGGATCAGTTTTCCTAGTTTATTGAACAAATCAATATATTGACAAAAACAATATATATTGAATACTGCTTTGAAATTCAATAAGTATTGAATATTGTTTTGAAATTCAATATGAAATATTGGCTATTTTGAATATTGTTTTGAAATTCAATATAGGAAATTCATCATATATTGTATTGTTTTGAATGTCAATATGGTCGATATGCAAATGCTTACACGCATTATATGTTCTTGGTCTTCTCACATAATTCATAGTGACAAGATAATGGGCCCCAAAATATCCTTTTGCTTACTTTTCTCTTTTTTTACCCAACTCAGAATTTCTTTATACTCGCTAATTAATTAATTAATTAATCTATTTCGTTTTCATGTTTAACCACTATGCACCTTGTCGCATTCTTCCTGACACTTTCTGCAAATTCCATTATCACCATATCATTCCTCCTACTTGTTCCACCTATGACCTATTTTCCAGATTTCAATTCGAATATTTGAATCTTTTATCGATTTTTCACAATCCCCGTTTTTGTGTTTTTCACCTATAATGATACACTTTCTCAAACCTTTCTTCTCTTTTTATTTCTTTGCCCTATAGATTCTCCTCCTGACCAAAGTTTCCCATCTCTCCTTCCTTTAATTATAGATATAATTTAATTTTAATTTTGATTATTTCAAAACCTCAACAATATCTTTAGACATTTCTGAAACTAATTTGCAGTTCAAAAAACCATGAGACTATAGTGTGCCTAAACGAATTCCGGACTACTTTGCGTTTTTCAGATTAATATAACCATTGTGGCCTGCTGTCGCATTTTCAAGAATCTGGTGGACAAAAAGCCCCAATCTATGGTACATGCATCAGTTTAACATAAAGATCGATATTTTGAATCGTGTACTTAAATATTCATGGCTTAATCTTTGAAATAAGCATATGACTACTGGCAATATTAACCAGATATTTACATTTTACATTATTAGAAAATCGTTTTTCAATCGGATTCCTGAATAACAACAATATATTGGACCGTTATAATAATTGCAAAGAATCATATGAAATTGTTTAACCAATTAAGGTAATTAACAAAAGATAGAATTGTCACAGGCAAATTAGGATGTGAAAGCATATCATACTGTAAATTGTGCATTTCAACGAATTCGTCAAATATTCTCAAAACTTTTCGAAGTCAAGATTAAAGATGAAATATCTGTTTATCCTAAAATAAAACAGATATTGGAGTCTCAAGAAATGCAAAACAAGATGAATTTGCAAAATAATAAAGCCTGACTATCATCTCGACAAGATGAGGATGGATTTAGGGTAACAAATTATCGGTGATGTTTGTGACGAATTTGGAGAAAGAAATTAATCAGAATATTCACACAATAGAGAAGCAATATCAGGAAGATGAGATGCTACCATGATGAGGGAATACAATTGGTTTTTAATCAGAGAGACGTCTTTAGCACTCTAAAGACACTGCTGTGTTATCGTACATTTTTTACTTCCATTCACCACTCTTACATTTTTTTAATATGACACTTGCATTCTTTGCGATCTAGTAAAGTAAAAAAATAATTTTTTAGAAAATCATTTTTCTATTTTTATTGCTAAACTGGAAATAAAACATGTAGATGAATGTTATTTTCGAAATCAGCAAGTTCGAAAATCTCTAATATCATTCGAAATATTGACTATCCAGACTTCTAAAGGATTTGTCGTGCCGTATTGTTAAATTTGAAAAAGGCAATTGATAAAGATTTAAAAAGATCAAAAAATTTAATTGATGAATCGAAATTGGGAGCATCATTTGCCTTTACAATTTGAATTAAAATTGCGACCTGACGTGCGAGTGTACGATAAAGATAAACCATCAGTTACCTTTTATTAGTATATTTAAGACTTTGAGTGCTTTCGGTTATTTCAAGAATCTTGAAAGTCTATAAAAACCTATGTTCCTATTTCTAGCAGTTCCTATTTACCCTTAAAGATCTCTAATTTAAATAAATTTATTTGTGCCGGTCACAATATCATAATTATCATACAAAATTTATTCAGGCCCGTAGCTAACCAGGGGCATGATGGGCTGTGTCCCTTTCATAATTTCCCCAGTGCTTAAAAAATATTGGACAACGATTTCTATGTTTCCACAATAATGTTTCATCCAAAAAAATTATACACAAAAATGATAACACTTAGTGTGAGACAGATTTCATAAAAAATCAAACAACAAAACACCTAGTTTTCTCTCTAAATTTCATTAGGAGTTCTTCCTGAGAGATTGTGGAGGTGATTTCACGCTCAAACGCAAGCATTAACAGATCCTTCATTCGAGTTTGTTTCATTGATCGACGAGAGAGGGGTAAAATCCTGGTCAAGGTTGAGAAACTGTTCTCGCAAGTTGCTGTGGAAGTCCCAAATGTCAGTGCGCTAGTGAAAAGTTTATACGTCTGACGGAATGCGTCTCTATATTCATTCAAGGATCCATGAATATTATATGCTCTCATGCAGTTGCCATTTTATTTTGGATGAAGCTTCTCGTTTATGAAGGAATTGACAACAGGAATTTCGTTTTTCAGATCATTCATGTCCGATCGCCATTGCAGTAACATTGCAAAGGATGTCAGGCATTCAAAGTTTGCCTCATTTTCAGAGTCATCGAGAGACAGCATGGATTGAACATATTTCTTAGAACACTCATTGAATCTCGATGCAAATTCGGTCAACACCTCGCCATAATGAGACTTGCTGATTTGGACGGCAGCATTGCATTAACAGGTTGGCAAGTCAGCAGAATTTTCCCAACTGTGGCAAGGGAAACCAAAAAGAGTACAGACTTCATTTGATTATCCAAATTTTTAAAATGATCTCTTAAAAGATTTCATCAAACATAGCATTCGATAGTACTGCGCCGAAATCAGTGCTACGAATTGTTATGATGATTCCCAGCATTTGAACAAATACTACAATGTATATAAGAAATTACTTACTCAGATTCATAAACCCTTTAAGTCTTTCCTTAAAGACCGAATCATTTCAAAAGTTTGGAAGATAGAAACTATAGATAGTCCCCGACTTATGACCGTTCGACTTACGACTATTCGCACTTACGACCATTTTTTCTATTTTTTTCATAGAAAATACTTAAAGAAGGCAAATATATAGTTGCGGGGAATCCCTAAAATATATGAGAAAAATTTAAAAAAACAAAGTAAAAAAATCGATTTACATACATATTTAAGTACAAATAATGCATTACATTAGCTAAGTCGGAATTTTTTTAAGTGAATAATTTTATATAATCCCAAAAATAGCTGGAACTAGTAAAACTAGTAAAAAATAAAAGAAGTGTTATAGAATTGGAAACCAAACATAAAATATTATTACAATTAGAAAGTGGTAAATAAGTGAAAGATATGAAAGATATGAAAGCACATGATCTTTAACTGTCTCATTCGACAATATCGACGATTTTAAAGGATAAAAAACTAATTTTGGAAGCTGTAAAAGAATCGACATCTATGAAATCTACAATAATAACCAAAAATAGACAAGGTCCCATACATGATACGGAAAAACTATTAGTGATTTGGATGGAGGATTTGATTCAAAAATGAATTCCTCTAAGTCTCGCAATTATCCAAACTAAAGCATATAGTCTTTTCAATATATTAAAATTAAAGGACGGTAAAAACTATGATCAGACTTTTACAGCAAGCCATGGTTGGTTTCAAAGATTTAGGAAGAGAGCTAATTTTCAAAATGTAAAAATTGGTGGAGAGGCAGCTAGTGCTGACTATAAAACTGTTGAGGAATTTGTAGTTAAATTCAGCGAGTTTCTAAAAGAAAACAATTATACAAAAGAACAAATATTTAATGTAGACGAGACTAGTCTATATTGGAAGAAGATGGATGAACGTACGTATAGTCATAAGGAGGAAAAAAGTATGCTAGGGTTCAAGACTTTTAAGGACCGAATAACAGTTTTATTAGGCGGAAATATTGCTGGTTATAAATTGAAACCTTTTGTAATACATCGCTCGAAAAATCCAAGAGCATTTAAAGGAGTAAATATTAATATGTTACCAGTGCATTACAACTCAAATAAAAATGCTTGGATAACACGATTACTTTTTGAAGACTGGTTTATGAAAGTATTTGCGCCCGAAGTAAAAGAATATTGTAATCAAGAGAATATTCCTTTTAAATACTTTTACTACTGGATAATGCACCTGGACATCCACCACACCTATGCGACTTAATCCCGAACATTCAAATTATGTATCTGCCTCCAAATACTACGAGTGTTTTGCAGCCCCTGGATCAGGGTGCTATAGCTACATTTAAGGCCTATTATTTAAAAATTACATTTACTCAAGCAATTATGGCTCTTGAAGAGGGGATTACTCTAAAAGAATTTTGGTCAAAGTATAATATTCTTCATGGAATAAAAACATAGCAAGTGGATGGAAAGAAGTCAAGCCTTCTTGTATGAGCGGAATATGGAATAAATTAACAAAATGATTTGAAGAATGTACAAGTTCGTTGATTGAAAAAGAAGTTGACATTGGGGAAATTACTGATCAGATCGTAGGTCTTGGTCGTCAGCTTAATCTTGAAGTTGTCAGTGAAGATATTAACCAACTCATCGCACACCAATTGGATGACCTAACGAATGAAGATTTATTGGAATTTGAAGCTCAATGTGTTGCAAAAAACGAAGTTAAAGCAAATCAGATGAAGAAGAAAGTCCACAAAAAAAATTCTCAACAAAAGAAATGAGTGCTGCTTTCCACAAAATTAATAAGGGAATGCTAAAATTACAACAAATGGATGCAAATGAAGAGCGATTCTCAGAAATAAATAGGCTGATTCAGGAAAATTTGGCTTGTTATCATGAAATTTACCGGGAAATGAAAGCTCAAACTGTTCAGACGACATTAGAAAAATATTTTAAGAAAACTAGCACTGACATTCTGTTTCTGAAGACAACGCAATGGATTGCACTCTTGTAATAAGTACGGATGATGAAGACATTTAAATAACTCTAAATTAAATAATATATTTTTGCTTAATTATATATTTTTTTTATTATGTATTTTTGTTTTGTTATATATGTAATGTGTTGTTTTTAATTCAATATATATTTTTTATGTTATTATTATTATTTTAAATAAAGTTTGAATTATATGAATTTTCGGTAGTTTCATTTCTCCTGACCCTCAAAGTTAATAGTACAGTATGTAATTTTTTTCTTAATTTTTTTTATGAAATTCAACTTACGACTTAATAGACCGATGACCAGGAACATATCTCGGTCGTAAGTCGGGGAATTCCTGTATTAGGATTCTCATCCGTTAAAACATTAATATCTGTTTGCAAATCACTAAATAATTTCATAAATTTCATTTAATAAATTATACACTCCAAACTTGTCTTTCCTTTTGTTTCAATCTTTTTTTTTAAATATTTTTTAAATTAAACAAAATTTCTAATTAACATTTTAAGAATCTTTTTCATATCCCCTTCTTAAGAAATTTTTTAAGTTTTTCCACGTTTCTTTCAATCTTTTTACCATTCTCGTTTCATAAGATATATCGTCTGTCATGACTTTTCTCGATCACTTTATATGGTCCCTCATATCTGTTCTGGCTTTTGTTGAGTTTTTCTAATTTTTCTTACAAATCTTCTCCTACATTAAATTTCCTCCTTGTTTGTTCTTCTTGTTCTTTCTTCACCTGTTTTTCTTTTGACTCGTACCATTTTTCCCTGCTAATCTTTTTTCCAAACACTGTTCTCATCCGGGCTTTTTCATGTCGTTTTTTGTTTGGTTGCATTTATTCTAAATTCGACTTCTGGTAGTTTCTCCGCCTAATTCATCTTCCTTCTCTCCCGTAAAGTAACATTTATAAGCTCTCATATTGTCCTGAATTGCCTTTCTAACTATCCATTTGTTTGGTGATGGTATGAACTCGAAAAACATAACTTAATATCAAGTTTCTTTATGAATTCTCTCATCATTCCCGATTCAAACGCCTTCCCACAATCAACTCTTATCTCCTTTGGGCATCCAAATCTTAAAATCCATTTTTCTAAAATTGTTTTCTTTATTGTTTCCTCGTCTTGTCTTGTTTATTATTATTATACCAAATATATACTTCTTAAGTCCTTTTATTTCATATATCCACGAATATAATTTCGAAAATTTCGGTTCATTCTAATTTTTTTACTGGTTCCTTCGTTGTAATTGTTATAGTCTTGGTTTTTTGACAAGTCTCACAACTTCGAATAGTTTCCTGAATCTGACTCCACAGGTTTTTCCCAATATATCTATCTTTCATATAATCAGCTATCTTTTCGACTCCAGCATGACACAATAGTCTATGAATTTCCTTTATGGTTACTTGTATCTTGTTTTCTGGCATCATCGTTTTCTTTCGTAATTCTTCTTCCAAATTTATTTGTTGATTGGTCCTTCTACTTTCTTCTCTAATCGAGTCTAGTAATCTAGTTTTTATCTTTCCTTTCTTAGCTTCTTCGAGAGCCATTTGACATTGAACACACGTTTCACATTTAGTTCTTGACACCATGTATGCATTTTGGTGATTAACACCCTTTCTGTATTCAATGATTATATCCAAACCACTCAAATAATTAATCCAGGTTTGAAATTGTGAAGTAATGGGCTTCTTGGTTGTCATCATAAACGTGATCGCCTTGTGGTCTGTCCTTAGCGTGAATCGTCTTCCGTAGAGATAGTGTTTAAAATGAATACAAAAATAGTATACCGCCCATAGTTCCTTTCAAGTAATGCAATATCTCTTTTCATGGCTCGTCATCGACTGTGATCCATACGCAATTACTCTCTCCTTTCCATCTTTATCTCTTTGTGAAAGTACTGCTCCAATGGTATCAAAACTGGCATCAATATCTAAAATTAACTCCTTTATCAGATCCGGAAAGCATATAATCGGTGCCTTGTGAGTGCTAACTTCATTCTCTCGAATACGTTATTCGTTCCTTCAGTCCATTCCAGTTTTTTGTTACTCGGACCGCTACATAATTGTTCTAAAATCCTTGCTTTCTTTGCATACTCACTGATGAATCTTCTATAATAATTGCAAATGTCTAGAAATAATTGCAAATGTCTAGATCATCTATACTTAACTCATAGTAAATAATTATATTAAAAGACATATTAAAAGATGTATTAAAAACTAAACATTTATTAAAATCCAGAGAAATTCGATCACTATCTAATTTCCAAATCGGTGATATGACATCTTTCTCATCTATTTTATATCCTGTATTGACATATTTACAAACCAGCTATCCCCATCTTTATATTCAATTTTATATAACAAAGACATATTACATAACAAAGACAACCTGACTCATCATACTTTTTAAATAATTACGTTGCGGTATTTAAAATTAAATATATTTTAAAAACTTATTTTGACGCTAAAGTTGACAAAATAAATTATGCACATACTTTGTATTATCATATATAGTCTATCAGACAAGATATCTGTTCCTCTAAGGGTAATGGTCACAAAGGTACTGCTAAAACTTTACATATTATACACACAATGTATAAAAAATCTTATTAGTGTCCACGCATGCAACAAGTTATTATTATTATATTATTATTATTATTATTATTATTATTATTATTATGTATTATTATTATTATTATTATTATTATTATTATTAGTATTATTATTATGTTTCAAAGTATTATAATTATATATAGGTCCGAGTTTATCCGACAAGATATTCTGTCCCCCCTGGGTAATGGTCACAAAGTAAAGGTCACAAAGGTAAAGGTCACAAATGTACTGCTAAAATTATTCAAGACAAAACTTTAACAAAGAAATTCTAAATATTATACTTTAAATATACACTAAAATTATTAACACATTGGGTAATGGTCGCAAAGGTAAAGTTACTAATGTACTGCTCGCAAAGGTACTACTCACATTCAACATGTCGTAAAATTATTTTCAAATACATTTTCAAAGTATTATTATTATTTATTATTAAAATTAAAATTAATTAAATTCTGACCAACTTAAATCAATGAAGGGGTAGGACAAAAATATATTACGTTGCGGTATTTTAAAATTTAAATATATTTTAAAAAACTTATTTTGACACTAAAGTTGACTTATTTAACAAAGAATAATTATTGCACATGCTTTGCATAAATATTATTATTATTTTTTTTTTCAATATTTTCTTTCAAAGTATTAACACTCGCGGGAGTTATTATTATTATTATTATTGAAAAAGCTAAAATATTTTTTACACACACATACACAACCCATTAAACGTCTATTATATTATTATTATTATTATTGGAAAAAAAAAAAAAAAAAATATTATTTACACACATATACAACCCATTAAACAATTATTATTATTATCATATTAGTGAAAACCTAAAATAATTTTTACACACTAAGTTATGGGGTAGAGAATTATTATATGTTTGCAGTATTCTGTGTTTGCCTCTACAGGAAGTTGTCAATAAGGAGCAATAATTTACAATTTTATACATACATTCTATATACACATACCTTGTTTAACATGGTGTATATACTCCTAGTCTATCCGACAAGATATTCTGTCCCCTATGGGTATTGCTAGCAAGGGTACTACTCACATTCAACATGTCGCAAGGTATATTAATTAGGGTTAGTAAATAAAACTTATTACACATACTATTTTTAATAATTATTTAAACGATAAAATCAAGACAAGAGAGGACAAGGTAAAGTTTATGCATTTAGTATTGCCAGGCCTAATGAGCAGTGACCAAATATCTGTGCCCTGAAAGACACGGTGGATATTTGTTCGCGTCCACAAGGGTCGTCTGTGCCTCCCCCAAGTGGGGTCAGAAGAACCTGGGCATTATAGCTTTCCGTACGGAACATTACGCCTAGCATGGGTAGTCAACTACCAGCACATTCGAAACGTATAAAAATACATTACAAAATACATGCGTCATTGGCACTATAACCAAATTAATTAATGTTTTCACTAAAACAATATATATTTACAGAGGCCTCCCACTAGTTGGATTACAACCGCCACAACACGACGATCAGCTTGTAAATATATATTAATTAAGGGATAAAGAGGGCCACCCAACCCTATTATATTTAATTTACAAAATAATGGTTTTAAAGGGCTTCTCCGTCAGTTTTCTCACTCTTCTGAATTTTCTCTGGAATTTGTCGGTAATCTAGCATTATTATTATTATTTAAATTATTATTATTATAAATATTATAATTATTATTTATATTTTTAAGATTATTCTGAGAGCAAATTCTAATAATATCAACAAATTTATATTTATTTTAATTACTATTATCAATTACTTAGTTGGCGAAGTCCTAAACAAAGAACTCTATTGAACCATCTAATAAAACAGAATATGATCATCCTTTAAATTAATTAATAAAATATTTTTATTATGATAAAGAAATAAACCTAGTTCTTCCGAATTTCATTTATATATCCACAGGTAATGTCAGTAAGTTGGATTCATCTATAAAATTTTATATCACATTTATTATTTAAAGTTAAAACTACCCACTGAGAATAACTAAGATAAAGTTTCGCAAACAATAAACTGTAGCTCTCTGGATAGAAACGAAAGAATTTTCAAAAAATCCACTAAATTTTATCATAAATAGTATTGAATAAATAATTTGAAATTCTGTTCTAAAATAGAGTTATAAAATTATTTTATATACAAATTAACTTTACTTGAATTTAAAAAACTAACTATAAAATTTGCTTTTATATTTAAAAAAGTTTTAAACAATTTATCAAATTATTTTTCGTAAAAAATGATTATTTAAAGATGATGAACTATAAAATAAATATTATTACTTGAAAATAATTTTACTTTTTATTGGAAATTTAGTTTTCTTACATAAATTATACCAAAAATTTAATATCTTTATAAAAATATTTAAGCATAAGTAAAATAACATTAATTAATCTTAATTTTAATTTATATCAATTCATTAAATTTATAAAATTATTATTTATAAAATTACTTTGAATTTAAAAAACTAACTAAAATTTATTTAAACAAAGTTTTAAACAAGTTATAATTAAATTATTTTTCGTAAAAATGATTATATAAAGATGATGAACTATAAAATAAATATTTATACTTGAAAATACTTTTATTTGTTATTGGAAATTTAGTTTTCTTACATAAATTATTACCAAAATTAATATCTTTATAAAAATATTTAAGCATAAGTAAATAACATTAATTAATCTTTATTTAATTTATATCAATTCATTAAAGTTAGAAAAATTATTATTATAAAATTACTTTGAATTTAAAAAAAACTAACTAACAATTTATTTAAACAAAGTTTAAACAAGTTATAATTAAATTATTTTTCGTAAAAAATGCTTTATATAAAGATAGAACTATAAAAATAAATATTATTACTTGGAAAATACTTTTATTTGATATTGGAAATTTAGTTTTCCTACATAAATTATTACCAAAAATTACTATCTTTATAAAAATATTTAAGCATAAGAAATAACATTAATAAATTAATCTAACAACCAAGTACTTACAACTAGACACTAACAACTAGTTTACCGTTGTACATAGTACAAGATATCAACAACCTTACAACTAGATACCAACAACCTGTTACCAACAATGTATTACAAATGGCTACCAAGTATAACAACTATTACTAACAAACCAGATACTAACAACCACAGTACTTACAACTAGACACTAACACTAGACACTAACAACTAGTTACCGTTTCACATAGTACAAGATATCAACAACAACAATAAAAACAACAACTCAACAACTGGATACATACAACTAGATACCACACAACCTGGTTACCAATACCAACAACCTGTTACCGAATAGGTACTAACAACTATCTACTAAGTACCAACCTAAATTCAATCACCCACCAAGTATTTTTCAACTACTCACTAACAACTACCAAGTACTAAGCACTTACAACTAGGTGTTAACAAATAGATTTAAAAGAAACTTGTTCTTCATTAAAGAAAATGATAATCATGAATGAAAATAATAAAAAAATGCAACTGATTGACTGAATTCAAGGTACCAGTACTTGTAAGATTCCAAATAACTAGGTAAAAATTGATGAAATTATTGTAAAAATAACATGTAAAACATTTAAATTATTCAAAACCTAGTAAATAAATATCATAAAAAGTCAATTAATGGACAAGAAAGAAACTTGAAAATAAATTGACTGATCAAATTATTCATCGATTAAAACCAAATTTTATTATTCATTGAAATTATGATAAATTATCCAAAAAATATA
This sequence comes from Schmidtea polychroa, assembly GCA_959609185.1. NCBI lineage: Eukaryota > Metazoa > Platyhelminthes > Tricladida > Dugesiidae > Schmidtea > Schmidtea polychroa. The sequence goes on from CAUHTR010002489.1 coordinate 46,973, forward strand.
TTAAAAGAATTGGTTATTATTCATAAAGGATGGAAATCTTAATTGAGATAGAATTAATGTCTAATGGTATATTTGCTAAAAGAAAATACACTGACCAAGTGGTATGAAATGTTTTAATGAAAGTTGACGTATAAGATTGGAGATATATTAAGTATTTATTTAAAAAATATTTTACTAAAACATCACTTGAATATTTAGTTCATTTTACAGAAGACATATTTGTGGGGGTGAATATAAATCATTCGATGATTATTAGTGTGAAAATAAATATTGTAAATAGCGCCTCTGTTGATTGTTCACATTATTAATATAAGGATTATTCTTACCTAAATTGTCACATGTCAAACCATGAAATGGTATTTGACTTTGAAATTAAATAACCAATTCTTTTAAATATATTTTTGAATAATAAAATTTGGTTTTAATCGATGAATAATTTGATCAGTCAATTTATTTTCCCACTAATAATTCTATTTCAATGAAGATTCTTAGCACCTCAGAATAATTTTATCAAAGTTTTCTTCAATCAATGAGAAAATATAATCTCTAATTAGTATTTGATGGTAGATGAGGTGAAATATTTTGTTGATTTGTAGAAAATATTGATTTATTAAATTTTGATCAGGGATGCTCTTATTATATATCTATTTAGATATTACAATATTTCATAGATGTATGTTGGGTGGCGATAACAATTAATGAACAAATTCATATATTTGAAGATTTTTCATATTTTCTAAAGGGTTTTAAAGAATTGATTTCAAGTGGGTGAATTTCATGAATCTTTGGATATATATATATATAATATATATATATATCATATAATATATATATATATATAATATATATTTATATATATATATATATATTCGGTTGGATATAAATATGGGGTAGAATTATTTGGTGAGAGATCAGTTATGTGGGAATATTCTAAGGGTGATATATTCAGTTAAAAGTACAGTAATATTTATTTTAAATTCGAGTAGAGTGATACAACAAAAATTTAATTCTTTATAATTATAACCGGTTTTATCAAATGATTTATAAATTATTTGAGGTTAATGACAAATTTAATTTACTTGATTTTAGATGTTTTATAGTGAAATATTTGTAATATTTAGATAATCAAAGTTAAAGGAGTTAGAATTATAGTCATTTAAATGGATTTAATAAATCGTATTAGTTAGATATTATCTTTTACAGATACTTATCGATAAAATATTAATCTTTAAGATGGATAATTAATTTTAAGGAAATTTGAGGCTTTTTAGATGATTTTAGTGGAGAATTCACTTGGATATAAAAAGAATGTTAAATATTGTCATATAAATGAATTTACTGGTTTATTAGATGTTATCATTAGTGGACTTATATCAGTTTCCTTTGGAAATTAATGATAATTATTTAGATATTTTTAGTCTAGATTGACGACTTTGATAATTTGTAATGAATTTATACTGAAATTTTCTGAATAATTTGAGCAATCAGTCAATCAATTTGAAATCATTAAAATTACTTTATTAATAACTTGAATGATTAGTATTTAAGATAAATATTTACTGGATTATCAATGACTATAATTTCAAGTTCTTTCTTGTCCATTAATTGACTTTTATGATATTTATTTACTAGGTTTTGAATAATTAAATGTTTTACATGTTATTTTTACAATAATTTCATCAATTTTTACCTAGTTATTTGGAATCTTACAAGTACTGGTACCTTGAATTCAGTCAATCAGTTGAATTTTTTTTATTATTTTCATTCAATGATTATCATTTTCTTTAATGAAGAACAAGTTTCTTTTAAATCTATTTGTTAACACCTAGTTGTAAGTGCTTAGTACTTGGTAGTTGTTAGTGAGTAGTTGAAAATACTGGTGGGTGATTGAATTTAGGTTGGTACTTAGTAGATAGTTGTTAGTACCTATTCGGTAACAGGTTGTTGGTATTTGGTAACAGGTTGTTGGTATCTAGTTGTATGTATCCAGTTGTTGTTGTTGTTGTTATTGTTGTTGATATCTTGTACTATGTAAACGGTAACTAGTTGTTAGTGTCTAGTTGTTAGTGTCTAGTTGTAAGTACTTGGTTGTTAGTATCTGGTTGTTAGTAGATAGTTGTTAGTACTTGGTAGCCATTTGTAATACATTGTTGGTAACAGGTTGTTGGTATCTAGTTGTAGGTTGTTGATATCTTGTACTATGTAAACGGTAACTAGTTGTTAGTGTCTAGTTGTAAGTACTTGGTTGTTAGATTAATTTAATTAATGTTATTTACTTATGCTTAAATATTTTTATAAAGATATTAAATTTTTGGTAATAATTTTATGTAAGAAAACTAAATTTCCAATAACAAAATAAAAGTATTTTCAAGTAATAATATTATTTATAGTTCATTATCTTTATATAATCATTTTTACGAAAAATAATTTAATTATAACTTGTTTAAAACTTTGTTAAATAACAATTTAGTTAGTTTTTTAAATTCAAAGTAATTTATAAATAATAATTATAAATTTAATGATTGATATAAATTAAAATTAAGATTAATTAATGTTATTTACTTATGCTTAAATATTTTTATAAGATATTAAATTTTTGGTAATAATTTATGTAAGAAAACTAAATTTCCAATAAAAAGTAAAATTATTTTCAAGTAATAATATTTATTTTATAGTTCATCATCTTTAAATAATCATTTTTTACGAAAAATAATTTGATTATAACTTGTTTAAAACTTGTTTAAATATAAAAGCAAATTTTATAGTTAGTTTTTTAAATTCAAAGTAAAGTTAATTGTATATAAAATAATTTTATAACTCTATTTTAGAACAGAATTTCAAAATTATTTATTCAATACTATTTATGATAAAATTTTAGTGGATTTTTTGAAAATTCTTTCGTTTCTATCCAGAGAGCTACAGTTTATTGTTTGCGAAACTTTATCTTAGTTATTCTCAGTGGGTAGTTTAACTTTAAATAATAAATGTGATATAAATTTATAGATGAATCAAACTTACTGACATTACCTGTGGATATATAAATGAAATTCGGAAAGAACTAGGTTTATTTCTTTATCATAATAAAAATATTTTATTAATAATTTAAAGGATGATCATATTCTGTTTTATTAGATGGTTCAATAGAGTTCTTTGTTTAGGACTTCGCCAACTAAGTAATTGATAATAGTAATTAAAATAAATATAAATTTGTTGATATTATTAGAATTTGCTCTCAGAATAAAATCTTAAAAATAATAAATAATAATTATAATATTTATAATAATAATAATTTAAATAATAATAATAATGCTAGATTACCGAACAAATTCCAGAGAAAATTCAGAAGAGTGAGAAAACTGACGGAGAAGCCCTTTAAAAACATTATTTTGTAAATTAAATATAATAGGGTTGGGTGGCCCTCTTTATCCCTTAATTAATATATATTTACAAGCTGATCGTCGTGGTGGGCGGTTGTAATCCAACTAGTGGGAGGCCTCTGTAAATATATATTGTTGTTAGTGAAAACATTAATTAATTGGTTATAGTGCCAATGACGCATGTATTTTGTAATGTATTTTTATACGTTTCGAATGTGCTGGTAGTTGACTACCCATGCTAGGCGTAATGTTCCGTACGGAAAGCTATAATGCCCCAGGTTCTTCTGACCCCACTTGGGGGAGGCACAGACGACCCTTGTGGACGCGAACAAATATCCACCGTGTTCTTCAGGCACAGATATTTGGTCACGCTCATTAGGCCTGGCAATACTAAATGCATAAACTTTACCTTGTCCTCTCTTGTCTTGATTTTATCGTTTAAATAATTATTAAAAAATAGTATGTGTAATAAGTTTTATTTACTACCCTAATTAATATACCCTTGCGACATGTGAATGTGAGTAGTACCTTGCTAGCAATACCCATAGGGGGACAGAATATCTTGTCGGATAGACTAGGAGTATATACACCCATGTTAAACAAGGTATGTGTATATAGAATGTATGTATAAAATTGTAAATTATTGCTCCTTATTGACAACTCCTGTAGAGGCAAACACAGAATACTGCAAACATATAATAATTCTCTACCCCATAACTTAGTGTGTAAAAATTATTTTAGGTTTTCACTAATATTGATAAAATAATATGTTTAATGGGTTGTATAGGTGTAAATAATATTTTTTTTTTTTTTTTTTCAATAATAATAATAATAATAATAATAAAGTTTAATGGGTTGTTGGTATGTTGTGTAAAAAATATTTTAGCTTTTCAATAATAATAATAAGAATAACTCCCGCGAGTGTTAATACTTTGAAAGAAAATATTGAAAAAAAAAATAATAATAATATTTATGCAAAGCATGTGCAATAATTATATCTTTGTTAAATAAGTCAACTTTAGTGTCAAAATAAGTTTTTAAAATATATTTAAATTTTAAAATACCGCAACGTAATATATTTTTGTCCTACCCTTCATGATTTAAGTGGTCAGAAATTTAATAATATTTAATTTTAATAATAAATAATAATAATACTTTGAAAATGTATTTGAAAATAATTTACGACATGTTGAATGTGAGTAGTACCTTGCGAGCAGTACATTAGTAACCTTTACCTTTGCGACCATTACCCAATGTGTTAATAAATTTTTAGTGTATATTTAAAGTATAATATTTAGAATTTCTTTGTTAAAGTTTTGTCTTGAATAATTTTAGCAGTACATTTGTGACCTTTACCTTTGTGACCTTTACTTTTGTGACCATTTACCCATAGGGGGACAGAATATCTTGTCGGATAGACTCGGACTATATATAATTATAAACTTTGAAAATAATAATAATAATAATATAATAATAATAATAATAATATAATAATAATAATATAAATAATAAATACATAATAAAATAAATAACTTGTGCATGCGTGGACACTAATAAGATTTTTTATACATTGTGTGTATTAATATGTTAAAGTTTTAGCAGTACCTTTGTGACCATTAACCTTAGAGGAACAGAATATCTTGTCCTGATAGACTATATATGATAATACAAAGTATGTGCAATAATTTATTTTGTCAACTTTAGCGTCAAAATAAGTTTTTAAAAATATATTTAAATTTTTAAAATACCGCAACGTAATATATTTAAAAAGTATGATGAGTCAGGTTTGTCTTTGTATGTAATATGTCTTTGTTATATAAAATTGAATATAAAGATGGGGAAGCTGGTTGTAAATATGTCAATACAGGGATATAAAATTAGATGAGAAAGATGTCATATCACCGATTTGGAAATTAGATAGTGCTCGAATTTCTCTGGGATTTTAATAAATGTTTAGTTTTTAATACATCTTTTAATATGTCTTTTTAATATAATTATTACTATGAGTTAAGTATAGATGATTAATTTGTATTTTTTAAAAGTTGAAAATATGTGTGTATGTAAAAGTTGGCTGAAAAATACATTGTTTAAGGTGTTATGATTATGAATTTGAAGTAAATATGATGTCATTTTATAGAGATTAAAATTCTATCTATATATTGTTTGAGTGAAAATATCTCAATTTGTTTTAAAAGATGTGCGTAAATTTAAAATCGTGTACTAAAATGAAATTTCAGAATTTTGATACATCATAGTCTCATTTAACAGAGAATAAATTTCAAGTATAATGACATAAAAAATTCTTATAAAAATTAAAATCAATGACGTAAAAAATTTCGATTTTTAAAAATTTTTTAATTATTACGTAATCTATAATTAAAACAAAAAATAAAATTATTACGTAATCGATAATTAAAACAAAAATTTAAATTTAAAAAAAAAAATAGGGGGGGTCTTTTAAAAAATTTAAAAAAAAAAAAACATTGGGGGGTGGTCTTTTAAAAAATTAAAAAAAAAAATTATGGGGGGGGGTTTAAAAATTTAAAAAAAAAAAAAAAAAAAATTATGGGGGGGGGGTCTTTAAAAATTTTAAAAAAAAAATAGGGGGGGGGTATCTGGATCTAGAGTGCACATGGATCTAGAGTGCATAACTACCTACTTTTCTGAATCTGACTCCACAGGTTTTTCCCAATATATTATCTTTCATATAATCAGCTATCTTTTCGACTCCAGCATGACACAATAGTCTATGAATTTCCTTTATGGTTACTTTGTATCTTGTTTTCTGGCATCATCGTTTTCTTTCGTAATTCTTCTTCCAAATTTATTTGTTGGATTGGTCCTTCTACTTTCTTCTCTAATCGAGTCTAGTAATCTAGTTTTATCTTTCCTTTCTAGCTCTTCGAGAGCATTTGACATTGAACACACGTTTCACATTTAGTTCTTGACACCATGTATGCATTTTGGTATTAACACCCTTTCTGTATTCAATGGATTATATCCAAACCACTCAAATAATTAATCCAGGTTTGAAATGTGAAGTAATGGGCTTCTTGGTTGTCATCATAAACGTGATCGCCTTGTGGTCTGTCTTTAGCGTGAATCGTTCTTCCGTAGAGATAGTGTTTAAAATGAATACAAAATAGTATACCGCCAATATTGTTCCTTTCAAGTAATGCAATATCCCTTTTCATGGCTCGATCATCGACTGTGATCCATACGCAATTACTCTCTCCTTTCCATCTTTATCTCTTTGTGAAAGTACTGTCCAATGGTATCAAAACTGGCATCAATATCTAAAATGAACTCCTTTCTCAGATCCGGAAAGCATATAATCGGTGCCTTGTGAGTGCTAACTTCATTCTCTCGAATACGTTATTCGTTCCTTCAGTCCATTCCAGTTTTTTGTTACTCGGACCGCTACATAATTGTTCTAAAATCCTTGCTTTCTTTGCATACTCACTGATGAATCCTTCTATAATAATGCAAAGGTCAGAAAGCTTGGGAGTTTCTTACGCAACTTGGCTTCCCAAAGTTTTGTATAGCCGAATTCTTAGAAGGATCGGTCTGTATACTACTTCTTGCTGATTCATTGTCCTAAGAATCTGATTTCTTTCTGTATTATTGACACTTTTCTGGGTTAATCTTTAGTCCTGCTTCATTCGATCGCTTTAATACTTCACTGAGTATTGTATAATGTTTTTCTTTACTGCTCGAATAAATCAGAATGTCATCCAATACTGTTTGTCATAGCTCCATTTATTTTGCCTATTATCTTTGTCATCATTTCTGGAACGTACCTGAAGCTGCAGCAATCGATCGGATTCTATATGAAACAGTTATTGCCCTTTCTTTGTTGAGAATGCTGTTTTCTCTTGCGATTCTTCGTTAACTCCACTTGGTAATATGGCATTATCAAGGTTGATTGAGATAAGTAAACAGACCCTCCTAACAAATCTACATCTCGTCTAGTTTGGCATGGAATGCCTGCCTCTCTGTTATTGCGTTCAGCTGTCTGAAATCCAGGGATAGCCTAATATCCTTTTTATCTTTTTTTCCACACTCAGATTTATTGCGTGTTCCATCGGGAGTTTGCTTTTTCTATAATCCCGTTTTCGTACAAATTTTGTATTGCTTCTTCAATTTTTGTTTCCAAATTTAATGGTTGACGGATATGATTTTATTTTTTATCGGTTCACCTCTTGTAATTATCTTATGTTTTACTAAATGCGTGCGACCCACATTCCATTTTATACTCCATAAATTACGTTTCCACTGTTCGTTATTTTTTCCTTTATTTACTATCCTCATTATTAGCCACCAGAGCTACGGGTATTAATTAGAATCCATATTTAAAACACGTTTATTAAAAAACACAAATGATTATTAAAACAAATATAGACGTTAATTTGTTTGAGGAGTTTCTAAAAAATAATAATTAATGTATAAGTAAGGATTTACAGCATACAATCAACATGCACAACATCATACCATAATTTAAATACAAATTACAAAGCGCCTCACATCCCCCCTTTTGAAACCTTTAACCACTCAATATTTCTCGTGACGGAACGTCCATTTTCCAATTTTATTTCATAACTTCGATCATGAATCTTTTTAGTAATCACAACCTGGACCCATGTATCTGGTTATCACCTTTATTTCGAACATTTATTTTGATCAATACGCAATCTCCAAGCTGAAATTCGCGATTTGTCGGCTGATTGATTTTTCCTTCTTCCACAATCTCTGAGAACCCATTCACTATAAATCTTTTCCCAAAACACCATTTCAGCTGGAGTCTTCCTAATAAGTTTTTTGAAAAGTTGAATTCAACATAAACTGAAACTTCGGGAAGAATATTACCCATGATTTATGTCTTTTATCTTTGAGTGTTATCTGTATTGCATCTCTAATTGTTACGGAATTGTCTCTCAATCTGTCCATTTGCTGATGATGATATGGACTTGAATAATTAATTTCAATATTGTGGAATTCTGCAAAATCTTTCATTAGCTTGATTCAAAGTGATTTACCTCTGTCACAGTTTTATTATCCTTGGTGCTCCAAACTTCATTATCCACTCTTCTTTCAGTAATCTTACCACTGTTTTTTCATCTTCGTGATGTCACTGCATGTAAAGAAATAAACTTACTATGATGATCTATAATCCCAAGAATATATCTTTCCCTTTCATGCAAGTTGTAATGGACCACAAAAATCTACATAGATTGTTTCAAATAATTTCGAATCCACTTTTGCAAATTATTTTTCTTTTGTTTTAGTTGTATCAACCTTTCTTTTCTGACAGTTTTCAGCAGGATTGTACAAACATTACGAATTGATTGCTCCAAATCTTTCATATCAAAATTGTTTGATACATACAGTTTTACTTTATTAGCACCGACCTGACAGAGCTTTTTATGTATATTCTATGATGAATTCAGACTTGTTTTCTTTCTGGAATCCAAATTTTATTATTAGTTGTCATACATCACTCCGTTGACATATTTAAAAAAATGTTTTATCTGGCATCAAAACTAAATTTTCTTTTATATTTTCAATTTCTTTCGAGTTCTTTTGCCATATATTTTCACATATTATCAGTCATCAATGTCAACAATCTTGTTTTTAATTTACCCATTTTAGGATTTTCATGAATCATTTTGACATTGACATATGTTTCACATTCCTTTTCTAGAGAAGCGTCGCATTATTGGGGTTATTAAATTGAATTTTCATAATTGTATTTATTTCGTCTGTACGGTTTACTATTTGCAATTGCATTCCAAATCTTTCGAGGGGGGAAAATTATACCTCTCATTAACTTTGGGTTTATATCTTTGGCTACAACGAATTCTACTTTTTTAATATCAGAAATTTTATAAACTTTTACATTTAATAAAGTTTTACCGCAAATTTCAATCGCGGCTATCATTCGCACATCTTAATTTTAAATTACTTGTAGTCATATTCCAAATTTCCAAGTTTTTTAAAAATATTATAATCAATCACACTTATTTTAGCTCCAGTATCTAATAGGCATACTAATTTGTACATTATTAATCATTACGGTAACACTGGGCCTTCCCTGCCTTTTAATCGTATACTATTATATCATCCGTTTATCACGATTAAGAACATTTAGGTCATTAGACGTTAGGGGTGGGTCTTTAAAAACTTCATCCATACAAAATGTATGAATGTAATAGTAGGAATTTCTATAATCAAAAATACCATCACAACAGTTGATCATTCAAACTATCACAATCATTCAAACTATCACAATCATTCAAAATCATACAACCCGTACTCATATCATTAATACCTTTAATTTTTTTTTCCGATCACCTTCTCGTGTGGTGGAGCATTCCATTTTTGGGTACTCAAAAAATCAGCTCTGGATCCTCGTCACCGAATGCAGCCCACTGATTTATGGAATAATTTTCGACGTCCGATGGAAATAACTCATGGCACTGACGTTTGAAATGCCCAGATATTTTACAATGGGCACATTGAATATTGGGGCATTCAGATCATTTATGACCTTCTTATTGGCACGCCCAACATCGCAAAATTTGATTTGTTCGGCATGATCTCGCGAATGAAATTCACTGGTATTATAAGGCTTACTTCCTATTCATAGGTTTCCAATCCATTTGAAATAGCATATCGATGTTCTCTGGTAAGATCGCCTTTGAATCTTGGATTATGTTGAGGTTCTCTTGTATATTCATCTTGAATCTGGGATTAGCTTCTCGTTCTCGAATTGATCTGTTATCATAATTATATCTTGGTAAGCTCTTCTTAACAGCATCAGCATAGCGTTGTGTTTTATTCATTGAAGCTACATCAGCATGAAATACATTTTAATTTCTTTTGAAACTTGATCGTGTCTCTTTAATCTTTCTTTCATTTTATCAAATGATTTTAAATCTTGCATTTTGAGATCTTTTTTACTTCTTTATCTTCAAGCGAATTGATAGCAAAAATTTCTTTAGTTCTTCTTCATCAAGTTTATGCTTCAAAATATTTTTGCAAGTTTTCTCATTTTTTGAGCAGAATTCTTCGGCAAGCCTCATTTCCTTGACGATAATTTAGCGCTTCGTTGAGATCATCGATAAATGACTCTGTTCTAGAAAAAGCGTTTCTTAATCTTTCTGTATAATGCAGAGTTTCATTAGTCAATCATATTTCTTCGTTGAATTGATTGATAGAAAAGCTTTGACGAATTTGCTTCTGTATTCATCGACAATATTTGTCATCGACGAAGAATCGTTCTGTTTCTAAGTAAAATCTTCCACGTCTGAATCCATGTCATATTTTTGCGTGCTTGATAAAATTTGCCAATCGTGGT
>CAUHTR010002490.1:0-20000 GCA_959609185.1 Schmidtea polychroa
GAGTTTAGACTGACTAGTAGTATCCATGTGGATTATGTGTTGACTGTAGTGTGTGTGTTAGTATTGTTCAGAAGAAATTGTCTTTGTGAGTGCTTGTGTGAAGGTGCTTCCGTGAATTAACCTCTCTATACATGCACGCGTTAGCTTGGACTTGTGAATAGAGCATGTCAAAAATGGTCTTTCTGCAAGCGTGTGACTGCTTGCAGGATGAATTTACAATGGCACATGTGCGAGCATTTTTACTGGGATAGTACTATTACATACAAACAAAAGTTGGGACCTGTAAACCCTTTTAAACAGCAGTCTTTTGCAGGGATATTTCATTTTCTAGCATAAGCACAACTTTTTAGGCATGTTTGGAGAAAAAAAAAATTTTCGACCCACCCTAATGAGCAATAACACCAGCTGTCGAGAAAATTAATTACAGATCGCAAAATTTGTAGAATAATATCAGCAATTAGGACAGCTGCCAATCGGAGAAAATAGTATAAAAGTGAATTGCAAAAATTCAGAAATTATTAATCGAACAAGCTATATCAGCTAAGAGGAAAAGCATATAATTTTAACCATAAGTTTATTTAATTCTAATTTGTTTGTAAATTTAAAAGTAATCGCTCACCCGACCACGAGAAGCAGCATTTCGGTATGATGGGATTATATTTTTAGAGGGAACATTATCATCCTTGATCTAAGAGATCGCGCAAATTTGGGGAAATACCCTTCTTCTTGATCCATTTCTTTATACAGCACTGAGAGGAATTAGTTCCAGCGTCGAATAACCATTTTCTTTTCTGTAGTATTTAGTGGTATTTTTAGGAAAGACATCTAATTGTATATTTGTATATACACCAGATCAAAACCTAACAATAAGATAAAGCGATATATTTCAGTAAATTAAAATAAAATCATATAATATTACAAAAAATACAAAATAATGGGGAAACGCCGCCTAAAATTTTAGAAGAAATTAAAAATGTAGCCAAAGTATAATCAAAAAGTCAATTGCTAAAATAAAAATGCCAAAAAATTCCAGGTGTACTAAAATTGATATGCTAAATCAAGAAATAAGTGCAGATACATTCTATCAGCAGTCATGAATCGGTATGTAAAAATGCAATAGCAAGTAGTTTAAAAAGCAGGGCTCATCTATCCAATAATTTATAAAATACCTTATAAATTTATAGCATAATTATCTTTGGCAGTAGCCACTGGTAAAGCAATGATAAAGAAGGAGGATTATTTGGTATTTTCGGATCAAGGCCAAACAACAGAAAAATTTGGCAAATTGTATATCATAAATACTACTCGATTCTTATGAGCACATTCTAATCATATTTATGTCAGTGTATGTTCCAAAGATTTGTGAATATATTTAAAAAATAAATTTTATGGTCTTTGGGGTTTGTTTGTTTTAAAGAGCGAGTGAAGTCAGTATTACCTACTTAATATGTTTCTCACTTACAGTTAATAACAAACTCGAGTCTTGCTTTTAGTGATCTATAAATGACTTCATGATAAATCATCTTTCTTCTTATGTGTTACATTTAATCTAACCAAATGAAATGTTTTTAGTTAAACTAATATGGAAATAAATAAAAAACTAAGACTTTATAGTAATATAAAAACTATAAAATAATTCAACTAGATAATTATATAGACTTTTATTTGAGAGGGGTTTCAAAGAGTAAAAAAAAGAATTTCATGTTAATTCTAAGAAATTGTAACATCATATAGAGGTCATATAGTTGACATCTTCTGCACATGGTATAATAAAGAGTAAAGATATATGACCATCAAATTACGCCATTACTTTCGGATGAATAATAACCTTGTTGAACATCAGTGAAATGTTACATGAGAACGTTAATCCGTCCCATATTGAAAAATAATATTTCATATCACAAACAGAGTTCATAAATGATTAAAAATTATTATTAAACGATTTTAAAGGAAATTGTAAGTGAATCAAAGCAGAAATAACCTAAATAAGTCCAAAGTTCAAAGATATTTCAAAAATTTACTAAAACCGAATCATTTTCAATCAACTCTCGAATCTTATTAAAATAAGTTCACTTGAGAAAAGTTTGAGAAAGTTTGACTAATTGAGTCATAAAAATTATTATAGAAATAAAGTACTCATAAAATTACATTTTTATAAAGTTGCTACTTCATCATTAATTTCAAATTTCTTAAAATTTTAAAAGAAATTTAAAATAAAAAATAAATAACTAATTCGACTGATTTAATCTATTTCTCATAGTAATTATTTTTTCAAGATTTATCTAAATTCAACTCTATTTGTTTATTTATTTACAGATTTTGTGACATAATTTCAAATTTCAAATGATTCTCGCAACGACGTGGATTCCTATCCTATTTTTATATGTAATTGTAATTGAAATGTTTTATTTAATATTAGTTAACAATGTTTTCATTTAGAGTATTCACTGCAAATTATTCGAGGTTCTAGATAAAAATGAAATGAAAAAAATTCTTACGTCACATTCAAATATATTGGTTTCTTTCATCGAAAATGGTAATAATGATATGATGAGTTTCAGTATGATATCAAGAATATTTAGACAAAATCGACGAAAACATTTTATCGGTTTTAAAAGAAGTAGCGAATAAAGGGAACAAATTAGCAAAATTATTAATTGTTAATTGCCAGTAGAGTGAATAATGAGATTTTTATTTTTATATATTATTCCTTAGTGAAAGCAAGAAATTGTGTAAGCAGTATAAAGCTAAACCTAAATCTTATGAAATGCATCATTTCCAGTGAGTGAAATTACTGATGATAAATGCTAATTTTATGTTATTAATCCTTATCATTTGCTTTATTTATTGGCTTGTAATCACATTTATCGCATCATTACATTCAGCAAGGGCAAATTCAATAAATTATATGACAGGAAATTCCGGGTTGAGGTAAGCGCAATTGATGGATGGATTGAATGAGAATTGGTAATATAATTTCCAGTCGATTCTGCGGTTCCTTGAGGATCCGACTGGAGAGATCGCTTGGGAGGAGGATGAAACTGCTCGGGATATTGTGCATGTGAAGGGCTCTCAGGTAACATGGTGGATGCTATTGTGATATCTCTGTGTGTGTGTTTGATATTGCAGGACCTGCAGCGGATTGTCAGCAATTTCAAGGCCAATATACCATCAATGATGCTCATGTTCTATGCTCCATGTAAGTGCTAATGATTGGCTGATTCGCGCTCTCATAGTCACCATTCCCTTCATTATGGTATCTTGCACCCGTTCATTGTGCCAGTTGGACCTAGCCATTGCCCCGAGCCCCCTCCCAATCTCCTCCGCCTCCATCACCACCATTCATTGCCCTAGCAACAGTATCTGTTATAGCGTGCTCCTTGAGATAGAGATTACTAGGGAAACGTACCCCACCCCCTCCCTCCCCTCAATTGGTTTATAAGGACCTTTGCAATGCACGCTCCCGGTTCAATTTGTCGCCCATTCGATAATTTTGATTCAGTTTGCCTACCGGGCTGATTAATCGATTAATATCTCCTGTCGGCTTTCTGATTGGTTGATTCACTGATTTGTTGATTTATTAATGATTAAATGATTAAATTGATTTATCGGGTTGGTTAATTGATTGGATTGATCATATTGTTTGATTGGATTGATTTATTGATCATATTGTATGATTGGATTATTGATCATATTGTATGATTGGATTATTGATCATATTGTATGGATTGATTGGCTTATTGATCATATTGTTTGATTGGATTAGTTTTTTTGATCATTTTGTTTGACTGGATTGATTTATTGATCATATTGTATGATTGGATTGGATTATTGATCATATTGTTTGATTGGATTGATTTATTGATCATATTATATGATTGGATTGGTTTAATGATCATATTGTATGGGTTGATGGGATTGATCATATTGAATGATTGGATTGGTTTATTGATCATATTGTTTGATTGGATTGGTTTATTGATCATATTGTATGATTGGATTGGATTATTGATCATATTGTTTGATTGGATTGATTTATTGATCATATTGAATGATTGGATTGGTTTATCGATCATATTGTTTGATTGGATTGATTTATTGATCATATTGAATGATTGGATTAGGTTTATCGATCATATTGTTTGATTGGATTGATTTATTGATCATATTGTTTGATTGGATTGGTTTATTGATCATATTGTTTGATTGGATTGATTTATTGATCATATTGTATGATTGGATTGGATTGTTGATCATATTGTATGGGTTGATGGGATTGATCATATTGAATGATTGGATTGGTTTATCGATCATATTGTATGATTGGATTGATTTATTGATCATATTGTTTGATTGGATTGGTTTATTGATCATATTGTTTGATTGGATTGATTTATTGATCATATTGTTTGATTGGATTGGTTTATTGATCATATTGTTTGATTAGATTGATTTATTGATCATATTGTATGATTGGATTGATTTATTGATCATTGATTGGATTGTTGATCATATTGTATGGGTTGATGGGATTGATCATATTGAATGATTGGATTGGTTTATTGATCATATTGTATGATTGGATTGGTTTATTGATCATATTGTATGATTGGATTGGATTATTGATCATATTGTTTGATTGGATTGATTTATTGATCATATTGTATGATTGGATTGGATTGTTGATCATATTGTATGGGTTGATGGGATTGATCATATTGAATGATTGGATTGGTTTATTGATCATATTGTTTGATTGGATTGGTTTATCGATCATATTGTATGATTGGATTGGATTATTGATCATATTGTTTGATTGGATTGATTTATTGATCATATTGAATGATTGGATTGGTTTATCGATCATATTGTTTGATTGGATTGATTTATTGATCATATTGTTTGATTGGATTGGTTTTTTTGATCATATTGTTTGATTGGATTGATTTATTGATCATATTGTATGATTGGATTGGATTGTTGATCATATTGTATGAATTGATGGGATTGATCATATTGAATGATTGATTTATTGATCATATTGTTTGATTGGATTGATTTATTGATCATATTGTTTGATTGGATTGGTTTATTGATCATATTGAATGATTGGATTGGTTTATTGATCATATTGTTTGATTGGATTGATTTATTGATCATATTGTATGATTGGATTGGATTATTGATCATATTGTATGGATTGATTGGTTTATTGATCATATTGTATGATTTGATTGGTTTATTGATCATATTGTTTGATTGGATTGATTTATTGATCATATTGTATGATTGGATTGGTTTATTGATCATATTGTATGGATTTATGGGATTGAATTAATCTATTTATTGATTTGAATAATGTTCGATTATATTTATTTACTAATTTCATTGATTTACTAATTTCATTGATTTACCCACCAATGTAAATTATTGCCATTTCCATAGAAGCGTTGTATAGATGCCCGTCGGTCCCTCTCACTGTGCTCCATATTATTAACAAACGACATCAACAAGGCGAGACATAAATGCGCTATATTGTAACCCTTAGTGATCACTCATGCATTCAATCTGACACACACATTTAGGGTGCGGCTATTGCAAGCAAATGAAGCCTCATTTCGCAGCGGCGGCCACAGCATTGAAGGGCAAATCGGTTAGTAACAGTCATTGACAACAGTGAATGAATAATGAATAATATCGACAGATATTTATCGGGATAAACGGGGATTTATCCACCACAGATGACCTGAAGCAAGCCTTCAACATTACCGGATATCCAAGCGTGTTTCTGATACAGTGAGTGCATCTGTTGCCTATTGGTTAATCTGTGATAATCTATATTACGCTCTAGGGATGGCAACAAGGTGTTCAAGTACGAGAGTGAGAACTCCAAGGACGCGATAATCAGATTTGTGCACAAGTAAGCATTTGTGATGACTGATTGGTTGATTGGCTGGGTGATTGGCTGGGTGATTTGCTGACTGTTTGGCTGGGTGATTGGCTGACTGATTGGCTGGGTGATTGGATGGGTGATTGGCTGGGTGATTTGCTGACTGTTTGGCTGGGTGATTGGCTGACTGATTGGCTGGGTGATTGGCTGGGTGATTGGCTGACTGATTGGCTGGTCGAGGCATCCTTCATAAAAAGTTGATTTGTCTTGATTCAACTAAGATAATCCTGAAATAAAATCCTCGAAAAGTTTATTGGTTCTCCTCGGAATTAAGAAAATGTAAAAAGTCACTTTTTATAGCCGAAAGCATTACCAGAAAAAACAGCACCCAAAAAAGAGACTGGAAACGCATATATCGGGAAAGTCCTGATTCTAATGTCAGCCTATGTTTAATGCTATGCTTTAATATCTATCACACTGAATTTAATTAATTTAATTTTTCTTATTTTTTAAAAAATATGCTTAAATTGTTATTGACAAATTATATATTTTATTGACAGATTATATTTTATTGACAAATTATATATTTTATTGACAAATTATATATTTTATTGACAGATTATATATTTTATTGACAAATTATATATTTTATTGACAAATTATATATTTTATTGACAAATTATATATTTTATTGACAAATTATATATTTTATTGACAAATTATATATTTTATTGACAGATTATATTTTATTGACAAATTATATATTTTATTGACAGATTATATATTTTATTGACAAATTATATATTTTATTGACAAATTATATATTTTATTGACAGATTATATATTTTATTGACAAATTATATATTTTATTGACAAATTATATATTTTATTGACAAATTATATATTTTATTGACAGATTATATATTTTATTGACAAATTATATATTTTATTGACAAATTATATTTTATTGACAAATTATATTTTATTGACAAATTATATATTTTATTGACAGATTATATTTTATTGACAAATTATATATTTTATTGACAGATTATATATTTTATTGACAAATTATATATTTTATTGACAGATTATATATTTTATTGACAAATTATATATTTTATTGACAAATTATATATTTTATTGACAAATTATATATTTTATTGACAAATTATATATTTTATTGACAAATTATATATTTTATTGACAAATTATATTATATTGACAAATTATATATTTTATTGACAAATTATATATTTTATTGACAGATTATATATTTTATTGACAAATTATATATTTTATTGACAGATTATATATTTTATTGACAAATTATATATTTTATTGACAAATTATATATTTTATTGACAAATTATATATTTTATTGACAAATTATATTATATTGACAAATTATATATTTTTGAATAAAACACTTCATAAAACCTCATTTTTTTGATACTTTTTATAAAAAAAATTGTTTGTCATAAAATTAACTTATTGATATCACATAGCTAAATTATTGATTATTTATTATCGCGATATTTGCTGTGTCGAGCACGTTCTGATTGAATTGAATAATTGACCGCCCCGTAACACATTCGATATCGTAATATCAATTCGAATCGTAATATCAATTGCACAATAATAATTTATTCCAGCCCGACGAAACCTACTCCACAAAAAGACATTCCATGGTCGGAAGAAACAAATGAAATCGATTTCCTGACCGATGCCAGTTTCAATGATTATCTAGATCAGCATGAATCAGTTCTTGTCATGTTCTATGCTCCATGTAAGTTTATCCGATTGGCTGGCATTAATCTAATGATAATAATCAATTGTGCCAGGGTGCGGACATTGTAAGGCAATGAAACCCGCAATGGTCGATGCTGCCATCCAACTCAGGAAATTGAAGGTTTGATCAAATAATTTCTATCGATTTTACACAACCAATATCATTTGATGGGCATGCGTGTGATATCGAGGGTCCTCTTTCAATTTCTATCTATTATCACATTTTATATCTGCCTTTGCACATTCATAACCAATTTGGCACTTTATTGATTTTTGCATTTCCTATATGCCTTTGCACATTCATAACCAATATGTCACCTTTTATTGATTTTTGCATTTCCTATATGCCTTTGCACATTCATAACCAATATGTCACTTTTTATTGATTTTTGCATTTCTTATATGCCTTTGCACATTCATAACCAATATGTCATTTTTTATTGATTTTTTTGCATTTCCTATATGCATTTGCACATTCATAACCAATATGTCACTTTTTATTGATTTTTGCATTTTATATCTACATTTGCACATTCATAACCAATATGGCACCTTTTATTGATTTTTGCATTTCCTATATGCCTTTGCACATTCATAACCAATATGTCACTTTTTATTGATTTTTGCATTTCTTATATGCCTTTGCACATTCATAACCAATATGTCACTTTTTATTGATTTTTGCATTTTATATCTACATTTGCACATTCATAACCAATATGGCACCTTTTATTGATTTTTGCATTTCTATATGCCTTTGCACATTCATAACCAATATGTCACTTTTTATTGATTTTTGCATTTCCTATATGCCTTTGCACATTCATAACCAATATGTCACTTTTTATTGATTTTTGCATTTCTTATATGCCTTTGCACATTCATAACCAATATGTCACTTTTTATTGATTTTTGCATTTCCTATATGCATTTGCACATTCATAACCAATATGTCACTTTTTATTGATTTTGCATTTCCTATATGCATTTGCACATTCATAACCAATATGTCACTTTTTATTGATTTTTGCATTTTATATCTACATTTGCACATTCATAACCAATATGGCACCTTTTATTGATTTTTGCATTTCCTATATGCCTTTGCACATTCATAACCAATATGTCACTTTTTATTGATTTTTGCATTTCTTATATGCCTTTGCACATTCATAACCAATATGTCATTTTTTATTGATTTTTTTGCATTTCCTATATGCATTTGCACATTCATAACCAATATGTCACTTTTTATTGATTTTGCATTTCCTATATGCATTTGCACATTCATAACCAATATGTCACTTTTTATTGATTTTTGCATTTTATATCTACATTTGCACATTCATAACCAATATGGCACCTTTTATTGATTTTTGCATTTCCTATATGTCTTTGCACATTTATAACCAATATGTCACTTTTTATTGATTTTGCATTTCCTATCAGCGTTTGCACATCAATATCGATTATTAGCCCGTGTGTCCATCAAATGACCAATAAGCATTGCATGGGCCCTCGTTATCATTGCCTCGTTATCATTGCAGATTGAAGCCCAAATTGCTGCCATCGATTCAACAGAAAACAAAAACACATCGGAAGCTTATCAGATCAAAGGGTTTCCAACTGTGAAATATTTCAAGTGACATATTGATTCTATATCTGATATCTAATATATATGTGAATATGTGAATATGTATAACCATATCGATCCAATTCATTCAGGAATGCCCAGTTCATGTACGATGTCAATGAGAGATCCGCTGATGGCCTGGTCAAGTTTCTCCTTGAGTAATCCATTTATTATTATCATCATCATCCATTCCATCCATCGCATTTATTCATTTATAGCCCGAAAAAGCCCGAGGAACCGAAACGGGAGCTGCCATGGAAGGAGGAGGAATCTGCCGTGATCCATCCGGCCCCAGAGGAATTCCGAGCGGTTCTCAGGCGGTTCAAACATTCGCTGGTGATGTTCTATGCTCCATGTTGGTGATTGATTGATTGATTTAGCACTATTCCTGGTTGCCAGGGGCACAAGGGGTTTTATTGACACCAATTGGGCGGTTCCGGGATGCCCTTATTTTCTGCTGACATCTTTGGGTTAGAGCTGCCTCTTTCCTCCTGTTCTTTTTGGGGTTGCGATGGGCTCCCGTATTATCATAATAAAAGATAAAAGGAAATCACAATAAAAGATAAAAGGAAATCACAATAAAAGATAAAAGGAAATCACAATAAAAGATAAAAGGAAATCACAACAAAAGGTAAAAGGAAATCACAATAAAAAGTAAAAGGAAATCACAATAAAAAGATAAAAGAAAATCACAATAAAAGATAAAGGGAAATCACAATAAAAGATAAAGGAAAATCACAATAAAAGATAAAAGGAAATCACAATAAAAGGTAAAAGGAAATCACAATAAAAGGTAGAAGGAAATCACAACAAAAGGTAAAAGGAAATCACAATAAAAAGTAAAAGGAAATCACAATAAAAAGATAAAAGAAAATCACAATAAAAAGTAAAAGGAAATTACAATGAAAGATAAAGGGAAATCACAATAAAAGATAAAGGGAAATCACAATAAAAGATAAAAGGAAATCACAATAAAAGGTAAAAGGAAATCACAATAAAAGGTAATATAAGATAAGATATATATATATACACAATATCTCTATCTCTGCCTGTATCTCTATCTGTATATCTCTGTGCTGGGCTTAGTTAACCATAATAACCATTGATTCAGGGTGCGGACATTGCAAGGCAACGAAACCAAAATTCACATCAGCAGCCAATCAAATGGCAGCAGATAATACAAATAAGAAAGTGGCATTCATTGGTGTAGATTGCACCGATCAATCATTTGCTGATATTTGCACATCCGAAGGAATTACCGGATTCCCAATATTCCGATATTTCAATTACGGTAAAAATACATCCTACAGTGAATATTCATTGGAACGCGAGGAGGAGGACTTTGTTGCATTTATGGCCAACCCAGCCAATCCGCATTTGGATGCTCGACGTCATTGGCGGCGAATACAGGGACACGAAGCCGTTATCATATTGGAAAAGAACAATTTCGTGCAAAATATCGTTTCTCACAACAGTGGAGCTCTCGTAATGTTCTACTCCCCATGTATGGCTATTTCTATCACCATGACACCGTTTGACCTATCGGTTATTCCCTTTCAGGGTGCGGCCACTGTATCGCTATGAAGCCTGCCTTTGTCAACGCCGCTAACAAACTCACAACGCTATTAGTAACTTCATTAATATCTGCCTGAAACATTTCCAATGAATTACAATTTCTAGCCTTCTTGTCTCATTGCTGCAGTTGACGCCACTACCGAGACTCACCTGGCTTCTCAATACAAGGTTTCCGGATTTCCCACACTTATCTATTTCTCGTAAGCCAATAACGACATTTTTTGATTTCTCAACCGTTTTTATAGACCGAATGGAGATTGGATTAAATATACTGGTGAGAGAACGGAGGATGCAATAACTGATTTTATGATCAAGTTTGCAGTATGCTCTTTGCTCTCAATTATTATCTTGCATTTAGGAAACATGCTGACAACCAGCACGAGGAAGCAGAGAAACTATTGCAAGAAGAAAGGAAAAAATTTGAAGCAGAAAAGAAATTAAAAGAGGAAGAAGAAAAAAAGAAAGTTGAAGCAGAAAGAAAATTAAAAGAGGAAGAAGAAAAACAGAAAGTTGAAGCAGAAAGAAAATTAAAAGAGGAAGAAGAAAAAAAGAAAGTTGAAGCAGAAAGAAAATTAAAAGAGGAAGAAGAAAAAAAGAAAGTTGAAGCAGAAAGAAAATTAAAAGAAGAAAGGAAAAAATTTGAAGCAGAAAGAAAATTAAAAGAGGAAGAAGAAAAGAAAAAATTTGAAGCAGAAAAGAAATTAAAAGAGGAAGAAAAAAAGAAAGTTGAAGCAGAAAGAAAATTAAAAGAGGAAGAAGAAAAAAAGAAAGTTGAAGCAGAAAGAAAATTAAAAGAGGAAGAAGAAAAGAAAAAATTTGAAGCAGAAAGAAAATTAAAAGAGGAAGAAGAAAGGAAAAAATTTGAAGCAGAAAGAAAATTAAAAGAGGAAGAAGAAAAAAAGAAAGTTGAAGCAGAAAGAAAATTAAAAGAGGAAGAAGAAAAAAAGAAAGTTGAAGCAGAAAGAAAATTAAAAGAAGAAAGGAAAAAATTTGAAGCAGAAAGAAAATTAAAAGAGGAAGAAGAAAAGAAAAAATTTGAAGCAGAAAAAAAATTAAAAGAGGAAGAAGAAAGGAAAAAATTTGAAGCAGAAAGAAAATTAAAAGAGGAAGAAGAAAGGAAAAAAGTTGAAGCAGCAAAGAAATTAAAAGAAGAAAAAGAGAAAGTTGAAGCAGAAAGAAAATTAAAAGAGGAAGAAGAAAAAAAGAAAATTGAAGCAGAACATAAAAAAGAACAAATTACAAAATCTGTGCCTTTAAATGACGAGAAATCGATCAGTTTCACAGAATTGCTCGACGAGGAATCTTTTGAAAAAGGAATTGATTCAGAAAGGATTTCAATTATTTATTTACACAAAGATAACAAAAAGTCAAATATAAAGGGCAAACTAGTGAAAATATTGAAGAAAGTGTCACTGGCATTGGCGGTTGATCGATATGAGGTGAATTGTGCACTAGCTGTGAGCTTGTGTGACCAATTGAATGTTGTCGAGTTGCCGATAATTTTGCTGTACAGGAACGGTTCAAATCTGGCCACTTTTGAAGGCAGCTGGACAGAGGCGGATTTGATCCAGGCCCTTGACCATTCCGCACGAGATGAACTGTGATTTCTACAGTTTCTTTTTGTACTAATTTCTGGTTTAATGGTAATACATTTTTTTTATGGATTTCTCCTTTATTTTCCCATTTAATTTTTTCAATAAACGATAAATTTTTTTATGAGAAAGGTGGCTTAGTGGGGGGACTTTTATTTTTCCAAATATTAATTTTTAACATTTATTATTAGTAGAATATGAATCACCATACTTTGTTTGCTATAAATTTGCTGCTAACTTAATGTTATTATTATTATTTTTGGCCTATTTTATTGATTTTATTTTATTGGTTCTATTTAATTGATTTTATTTTATTGACCTATTTTATTGGTTCTATTTTATTTCCCTATTTTTATTGGTCTATTTTATTGGTTCTATTTTATTGGTTATTTTATTAATTTATTCTAATTTATTGGGTAATTTCAATTGCTTATTTAATTTGTATATTTCATTCGTACTGTTCAATTGGCCTATATCAATAGTTTTATTTTACTGTACTTTTTCATCTCATTGACCTATTTTATTTGTCTTCTATTGAACCATTTAGTTGGGTCTTTTTGACTATTTTTAGTTCTATATCATTGATCTTCATCGTATCGTTGTATATAAACCAATCCAACTTTTATTTTTGTCAATTTCTAACTAATTAATTGTGAACAAATTATGAATTACAGTTGAAATAAATCTAAATTATCAGTTTAACCGTTTGCGGACGAATTTAATTTATTATTTTTTAGCATAAATTTTTAGTATACGAATGCTTGATATCGTGGTATGGTTTGTTTAAAGTTTGGCCAGCACAGCTGGTCATTATACATTGTGAAACATCTGGAACAAAATTCGTGATCAAAATCGCTGGCCTACTGTTCGCAAACAGTTAACAATCAAAATTTTCAACGTTTAAATATTTAAACCTGTTAAATTTCATTTATTTAAAATTTTTAAATGATAATTTATATAAACTAATTAATGTTGAGAAATAAAAACTATTTCAACAAATCTTCATTGGATATTCAAAAGTTGAGACATTGGTCATCTTTGACTTTATATCCAAGGGCGTTATAATTAACTTAAAATATTTAAATGAGCGATATATTGTAAAAAAGCTACTAACTCAGATAATAAGAGCTTTTGATAGTGGAACCTTCTGATAAAGGCAATACAATTCAATCTATCAATGCCAATATTATATTTAATGCGTAAATGCTAACAGATTTACTGATCTGATATGGCCAACCATACACAAACACGCACAAATATACATGCAATCTAATGTATCATTCCCATCCCCACATACATAAATACTAATAATCAATAATAATAATACAATGATACTCAATAAATTTAAATCAATTATTATTATATTATAAAATAAAAATAATCAATAATAATATAATATTAATAAGTAATTAAATAATAAAAAAATACAATAATAATTAATAAAAATAATAATCTACAATAAATAATAAAAATAATCCATAATATTAATTAATGAAAATATAATAACTGATCCAGAGAGACTGGAAAAGAAAAAATAATCAATATAATAATGAATAGTAAATATAATAGTAAATACTAAAAACAAAGTCAAAAAAATATCAATTGAATCACTCTGCAATAAATAGCCAGGTTAACACAGAAGGAAGGTATAAAGGAAAGAGAAGAGATTATTATTGGGAACTTTCGATTGCGTCAGTCTCATTTGAATGGTGGCACGTTTCCAGATGGACGATATGAAATACCTATTATAAGGAGGGATTATTTCTAATCAAATAATTCTTTGCAAATAATACTAATTGGATTATGTTAAATTCATTATCTATAATTCAATTATCTATTATTAAATTTTTACCATTCATTAATTAGTTAGTATTTTCGCAATTATTTATTCTTTTTCATTTTCATTACTTAATTTCAATTTAATTTCAAGCAATTGTTTTTGAATTGTTTAAAAAAAATTAAAACCGATGACATAATCATTGATTAAAACAAAATCGACAATATTACACAATCGTCGATTTAAAATTTTTTAAATAAAATAAGTACCAAAAAAATTGTTATAGTCGAAGATTCCTGTTGGGCTGGAGTTCTCACACCTAGCTACTGAGGAATATTCCGGGTGTCACGCTCAACTCAATGTGAGATAAATTATCGATTAATTTATTTCCACCCGAATTCGAAGAGAATGAAAATACTTTAAATGATTTTGATTGTATGACCTTATAAAAAACATAAGATTACGCATCTTTCCCTATAGGTTACTTAGCCAAATTCAAGGTCCTTCCAACATATGGTTACAGAAATTATGTCAACTATGAGAACTAGGAAATCGATATATAGATTTGTAGAAAATAATAATAAGATACTGAATGAGCGGTGACAATCCTCAATTTCGACTCATAAATCACTTATACAATCAAATATTTTATAATCCAAGAAATTCTCAAGGAGATAAGAAAATAAATTGTACGCTAAATGATTGATCTTCATCTTCTTTGTTAATGCAATGAATATTTGACTGTGTCCCCCTAAGCATTTCCTGTGTAAATCAGTGCAAACTCACTCCAATCAGTAAAATGTAATCATTCAATCATTTCTAACGATTATTGCATTTTATAAATAACTGGAAAGTACGGAAATAGTAAATTCTGATTGGTTAAAGGAGTCAAGAAATAACTGGAAGTATTGATTGCAAAATGAAGCCTCCTTTATCACATTTCAACTGGATACTTGAGCACTCATGAAATGATATTAGAATCAAAGTTATTATTGTAAGAAAAATAGGGAAATACGGATCATTTTAGTCTGTTATTTTAGGGTACTTTTAATTCAAGATTGAATAATTGATATTTTTCCAAGTTAATTGAGGATACTAATATCATGTTGTGATAGTTTTATGAATATAGGGTACATCCAGGGCCGGATTTATATGATGAGAGGCCAGAGGCTAAGTTACATGATAGATAATAAAATACATCAATATGTTGTGTGACTAACCTTTATAGAATATAAGGCAAGGATAATAAATAAAAAAAGGCAAGAACATTTATTTAACCATTTATTCTGGGCACCAAATCTAGTACTTGTAACAATAACTAATCAAATAAAACACCAAACATTTACAAAGAAATAAAATTCAAAAAATGAAAATCTTTGAGTATAAAAAGAAAATTATCATATTTTCTATCAAATATAATTAAATATATTCAATACATTAAAGATGATTGTTTCGACCAGTCAGAGGGGGAAGGACATTTACCTCTGACTGGCAGTTTGTTTGTTGATTGTTCTAGCATTTGTATGCAGAATTATGGTAATATGGATGTGCGCACACAGACGCGAGCAAGAGGTTTCTATTTTTTTAATTTGTAATTTTTTATTAATTTGATTAAATTCTAGAAATTGTTTTACTAAATCAATTGATTTGGTATTCTGGAATGGATCTTTAATTTTGGTGGAATTGAATTTAATTCTAGTGATTAATGGAATTCTAAGTTTTTGTTTGGTTAAATGAATGGATTTTATTGGTTTTTCTGGAAGTGAAATATGGAAGATAATGAATGTGTGATATGTCGTATTTCAATGAGCAATATAGCGAAGGTAATATTTGAAAGTTGTAGACAAGCGTTTTGTATCTGTTGCGCGAAGAGATGTCCTTTCAGCAGTGAAACTTGTCCATGTGATCGTGGCTTAGCAAGATCATTGCAAATTATCAACGATTTAATTTCTGTAAATCATGAAATGACAGAAGAGGAACTCCAAGATATTTTTATGAAATTTCTCCAAAAACTTAAAAATATTTCTAAATTATCTGAAACCACTTATGACATTAGCGATAAAAAGATAAACTTGCTAACTTATGAATATGATATTCTATTTAATCGAGCTCTTAAAAAGATCAACGAATTACTTTGTAGGAGGCTTATAAGAACGTCAAGTGAAAACTGGTCACTGAATGAAATGCAACAGGGAAAAGTGTGGAATATTGAATTGGCGAAAAATGAAGGAAGAATAATGGAGATATTGCACCTAAACAAACTGAACAGTGACAGTGGCTTGGCCTAGTATGGCGATGGTGGGTGGAGAATCCATCATGATGTATCAAAAAAGGTGCGTGGTGCGGCGGCTTATGTAATACAAAGATGGGTGTGTGAAGGTTATTGGAGATTGAGCAAATGAAAAGAGTTATTGATACCAATAACTGAGGTTTCCCTCTAAAGTAGGTGTGTTGTTGATCCGCTGGAAGGGATCAAGGAGGGGGAAATGTTTCGACCAATCAGAGGGGGAAAGACATTTACCTCTGACTGCCAGCTTGTTTGGTGGTTTTTGCATCGCGTCTGTGTGCGCGGAATGGTTAAACCGACACCAGTTAGTGTGCGCACACAGACGCGAGAAGAAGGTTGTTTTTTTGATATTGTGGTTTATGTTTGATTTGAATTCTAGATTAGAATTGATTGTTCTCTGGAAGGAAGTTTTTGTTTAAAAAGATTATTTTTTATGCCAGATTTGAATTCTGGAAAAACGTAATTGATTTGTTCTCTGCTGAAAGAGAAATTGTTTTAAACGAATTTGCGGATTTGGATTTAGAATTGATTTATAATTTTGATTTGTATTCTGAAAGTGAAATTTGAAATATGGAAGATAATGAATGTCTGAAATGTCGTATTTCAATGAGCAATATAGCAAAGAGATGTCTTTTCAGCAGGGAAACGTGACTCAGCAAGATCGCTGGAAATTATTAATGGAAAATTTCAAATTGACATTAATTCAATTTCTCATATGGTTATTCGCCAAAGTGTTGAACAATTATCCAATGTTTCCAATTCAATCATGGCTCAATCTCAAGTTATTGGACGCGTTAAATGGTTTGATAAACAATGGTTTTGTACAAATAAAGCGTGTGATGCGATTAATTACAAAGAAATTCTTTTGATTTGTTTTAGCCGAAAACAATGATAGAGACCGAAGACAAAATGGGACAGTTTTGTTTCAATATAATGCTGGGTCACTGTCCATAGCTTTACGATTCTTACTAGGTGAAACCGGTAAACCCTCACAGACTTGTGGTTCTGCGATCATAGCCTTTCCTCTTTATCCTACTGTGGACTTTCTTGAAGAATTAACACTTCAAATTCTACTTTATTATTTGTTCTCTCACAATTATCTTTATTTCCCACTTCATATAAACCTCGGCTCATCTTCACCGTGAACTGTTATCTCAACACTCTGGCTGTATCTCCTAATAATATTGTTGGGTATTTTGTGCAAGTCGGTATCACTGTTTGACTCCTTTAAACGACCCAACACAAAATCTTTATTTAAGATTGATACAGTTACACTTCAGTTACACTTTTTATTAATTCAACTACATTTGATACAACCCTTTTTGGTCTGCACTTTTCAATAGACTATCAATCTTATGCAGGGAGATGTCCCTTTCTGGTACGTTCGATTTAAATTATTTAATTGCTACTTTTTGTTTTCTTTTTCTTCGACCAACTGGCAATTCTGTTTTCTTGCCGGTCGCTTTTATACCCCTTTTGTAATTGATTTTACTTTGACAAATTAGTCTGGATCTAACTTCCTCTTGTAGCTCTAATTCGCTTTAAGGAAATTGTAAATAATCAATTAATTACATTGAATTTATTTATCTATGAAAATTATCGATTTTAAATAATTACAAATTTAATTTTTCATTGATTCGTATAAATTTAATTCGATTAATTAAATTTTTAAGTTTTAGATGAATTTATTATTCGAACATTTTTCCAAATAGCTTGTATTATATTGAATTTTTTTTTCTATGAAAATTATCGATTTATAATGTTATTAATTGATTTTAAAAATCTTTAATATTTCTAAATGTAAATAATTAAATTCAATTTAATTTTATTCAGCTAATTTAATTGCCTTTCCTAATTTGATTGGTAAATCAGGTTCTCTCAAATCGCTCGGGTTCTCCATTAGTTAATTAAATTTTGTTTTTTGTAATTTATTCCTTCTAGGGTCACCCCCATTGATTTTATTTTATTATAGTTGAACTCGTCTCATTATTTAGCATCCGCCCATATCAGTTTCCCCGGGAAATATTCATTTTTTAAAATTTTTTGATTTTTTAATTAATATTTTGTACTTTAAATTTTTATTGTGAATTTGGTGTTTTTATTGATTTTTCACCTCATTTTCGTGCAATTTAAGTATTTATTAATAATAAAATTAATAATAAATAATAATAATAATAATAATAATAATAATAATAATAATAATAAATGTTTTATTATTATTATTATTACTATTATTATTATTATTATTATTATTATTATTATTATTATTATTATTATTATTATTATTATTATTATTATTATTATTATTATTATTATTATTATTATTATTATTATTATTATTATTATTATTATTATTATTATTATTATTATCATTATTTATCCGGGTTGCAATACAACTGTTTGATAGCATATATTAATTATGATGATTTATTATTATATAATAATGCATTTATAATGAAATAAATAAATAGATAGATATAAATAATGAATGCTTATACTTCATTAGCGGAATTATAAGTTCCAATAATTCTGATAAAGACCACGGGTTGGCTTGTAAAATAAAGATTTTGATAAGAAGAGCATAATTCCGCACTATTGTCTGCTACCATAACCCATTTGGAGCGATCAATGCTCACTTCTACCGTGTAACTATATGATCGATCATCCAGATCCCACAACAAGAACCTTAAAAGATAGGAAAATTGTACATCACAAATGTGTAATGTTAAAACTATAATTATTGAGCAATAAATGCGATACGCAAGGATGAACTTTATAAACAGTATTTGAGCACATTAATAATAATAAAGTTAATATCCAGGGTATTCTTGGACAGGAGTAAGATTCAGTTAATTAATATGTTTACATAACTATGATAAAATATAATAGCAGAAACCGTTTCAAAGTAATATAGAACGCTAAGTACAAAAGTACATAAAATAAGTACATAATAAAAAAAAAATTTTTAAAAAATTAAAAAAAAAAATTAATATCTATAACACAAATTTTCTCGTACAAACATCTCCTTATTAAAGTAAAATTCGGATGGAGAGTACCCTTAGTTTTTTAAATAGAGAAATAATATTGATTCCAAAGACTGTAGCGAACCACTAGCGAAGGCGGTGTCAATGGCGAGATTTTCCAAGATTACAGTTACCAAGATATAGCGCAACCGGAACATGCTATTTCCACTCCTTATCGAGGAACCTCCACCTTATTATCTCACCAATCCAGCCTATGTCAATGATACCAAATATTAGTGCCGATACACCAAATTGGATCCATCGACTAAGAAATTATTTTGTTACAGTTTTGTCTTTGAATTTAGCCTTTATTATCAGAAATTTATTCTCATAATTTTTTCAGATGCCAGAACTTTCATTAAAAATTTATTTGCCATGACAACAGCATAAATAATGAGCCCAAATTTTGGGATTATTAATGATGGGTTGAGA
>CAUHTR010002490.1:25000-40000 GCA_959609185.1 Schmidtea polychroa
AAAGGATGAAGTGATTTTGAATACTATATTGTGTGATTTGGTTAAGAATAATCATATTGATGAAGAGGTAGCAGAATTAATTCATGCAAAAGGTTCACAGCTAGCTAAATTATACGGACTTCCAAAAGTTCATAAAGATTATATTTCATATACCGAAAGGAGTGTCCAATATTAAGGATCACAATAAAGTCTGCATGAGGGAATTAGGAATGTCTGATTTTTAAATCTTATCAAAAAACTTTGATAATTGTTTTGAGCGTGTGATATGTGAAGCATTATTGATAAGATCTTTCAATCCTAAAATCAATGTGCAGAATGCAGTGAATGCGTGTGTGTGTTGAATGTTTTTAATTAACGTTTTGTATGTTGATGTATATTGAATAATAGTTATGTTAAATAATTAAAAAAAATAATTAAAATTGATATTTTTAAAAATAATTATTTGAAAATTTGAAAATTTATAGATTTTATAATTTGTTTATATATTATCAATATTGTATAGTTATTCATCCCTGGTGAATATAGGTAACCTGATAATGATTGTGATGCTATCGAAATATATAGTGAAAAAGATGTACGAATGGCGATATTTATTAATAAAATCTTTACCGAGTTTATTTAAGTATTTATTAATAATAAAATTAATAATAATAATAATAATAATAATAATAATAATAATAATAATAATAATAATAATAATAATAATAATAATAATAATAATAATAATAATAATAATAATAATAAAATTAATAATAAATAATAATAAATGACAATAATAAAAATAATAATAATAATAATAATAATAATAATATTAATAATAATAATAATAATGGAATTATCACCTGATATAATTAACAATGTAGGGCTGGGCCAATTGAACAACGATTGCGCCATTGCTCAACTGATGGCAAGTGTATCCCGAGTCCCAATTATAATTTTTAGTTTCTCCATTTAACAGAGAGTTCCTAGCCCTACTGACTCCCTCGATTACAGTAGCGTGATGCTCGATAGATGCCACATTGTAATTGGGGATCTGAAGAAACGATCGAATGATAATAATTGCACGTCATAGATCACAAATGTTCATATCAATCTGCTTAACAATTTGGCTTTGCATATTATTATTATTATTATTAAGCCCATACTTTATTCATTCCTGGTGTTGTGGTGTGTATTTACAATATCCGAAGTGCATTAAAATGAATTATCAACCCCCTTTCATTTGACCAAAGAAGAAGAGACGATTAAAACCGCAGAACGCATATTTCACCGACTCTATCCTAACTCTAATGAGAAATTACAATCAGATGCAATGGATGAAGAAGATAACGAAACAGAAGTCCAACATAATAAAAATGACTTGCTATGACAACAATTTTTGCTCCAGCAAAATTGAACTGTGTCAAAGAATTTAAGTATTTTGAATCAAGGGAACGCAAGGTACGAATCTTGAGCTTTTCTATAAAGCACTTATTTCTATTAAGCCAACCTCTGTTGAGAGTGAAAACCCTTTTTCTAGGGCTCCAATATTCGTGCTAAGTTATCTAAGAATCCAATTGACGCGTTATGTTTCACTCGAGATTACTTGAAAAATGTAATGTAAACTTTGATATCGAAATAAATATCTTATTCTTGACTTTTCTTAATAATTTAGCACGGAAACTATATATCTTGTATAAACTCGAGTAAAACTCCAAAACCCTAGCCTTGCAATGATGTGGATGTGAATAATTCCTGTTATTCAGCATGCTGGTCGGGCCAAATGTTCCAATGGGCCGATATCGTGAAATGGGTATTGATTGTAGGTATCAGGCGTAATTTTTTGGAAGATTAGATTTATCTTTTTCATTTAAAATTTTTGAAAAATATTAAATTTCAAAATTTTGTTTAAAAAAATGCGCCAAAATCAAATATTTAAACAAATAATTCAATTATAAATTGTTATCAAAAATCAATTATCGTTGTTAATTTTGCCAAAATGACTTCAAATCACGCTCTACTAACAACAATTTTTTAGGATATATTCATATTAAAATAAAAATGATTATTAATGATATATAAAATATTATGAAATTAAAAGAACAATTTATAATTAATCAAATTCGTAATGATTAGATAATAATTGATAAATTATAATTTATAGATTTCGTAATAATTAGATAATTATAAATAAATAAATTATAATTTATAGATTTCGTAATAATTGGATAATAATTGATAATTGATAAATTATAATTTACAGATTTCGTAATAATTAAATGATAATTGATAAATTATAATTTATAGATTTCGTAATAATTAGATAATAATTGATAAATTATAATTTATAGATTTCGTAATAATTGGATAATAATTGATAAATTATAATTTATAGATTTCTTAATAATTGAATAATTAATCAATTTCGTAATAGTTAAATGCTAATTGATAAATCTCGTAATAAATAAATGGAAATAAATGATATTCACCTGAATGTTATCGGTATGATGACGGATACTGTCGGTATAGAGACACTCAAACTGGAGCACAGTAAAGGTCCTAGTGACGGTGTTGCGTGTGCCGATGATCCTGATATATTGAACAACGATTGGGTCAAAGTAAAGAGTTTGCCAGGAGCGGCAAATATATTTACGATAGTCAGTAACGGTGATCCATGATATTTGGTCAAGGGAGACATCGACAATGTAGGAATATGAGCGCCCTTCCAGATCCAGCAAATGCATTCGGATCAAATTGATTTTACTGGGATTTCCCAGCCGAATCACAATTCTTCCTTGCTCCTCAATGAGGTGCTCACCGAAAATTGAATCTGAAGAGTCGACATGCTCAGGTGTACAATATTGACTCATGCACATGGCGTCGGGTCCCCCGTGGATTATCGAAGCATTCCATTCAGGCTTGGCGAGATTCTCTTCGGGGACTAACAAACACCATCATATAATTATATCCTATGGGGAATTAGAAATAACTCATTAGTCCTCGATGCGGCAAACGAGCAGCTTTCAGCTGGCTCTCCATGGCATCGAGAATGCTTTCAGCAGCTACTAAGCCAGTGGGCCGGACCCTCCAAAGAAGATCTGAGGAGGAAATTAAACACAAACGCACAAGAGAAAGAATTTGCGATGTAATATCTTGACTGTAATTGGATTTATTGAGCTCCAGCCATTGGACAACTGCCTCAAAAATGGTAATTTCTGGAGCACAAAAGCTATCACGGCCAATCACACAAGATAGGGCTCCCTGAATGTATGAAACCTGTCAATTGAGTGTCCCATTGCAAACCAATCACTGTGTTAGTCATGAGATTATATCTATGGTGTACGAAGGGGTTTTATAACAAATGAAGGAATAGAATTGTGAAATTGTTTTTTTTGGTTTAATTGTAGATTTTATCGGTATGAAATGCTAAATATGAAGATACCAAATTATTTATTCGTGTATTATATTAGTTTTGTACTTATAACATGATGAATTCTATACGGATTAACGATAAATGAATCGTAGCAATTATTTTTGGCACTCTGCTTAATGCATATAGTTATCCTTTTTGTATATATTGTGGTTAAGTTAACCCTATATATTCTCGATCTCGTTGAGATTTGGCCATTTTGCCAAACATTTATTGTCCCCGATGTTTTAATTTGATGATTCCTGTACAATTGAATGATTACCGTGTGTAATGTGACATTGATATTATGGGAAATGTTTGACACTAATTCTATATTGGTTGAATATTCTCTTTACATATATATAACTCAGTTTATATATCGATGTTTTTGATACTCAAGAATATCGATATATAAACTGATTTATAGTTTTCAAGCTCTTTTTATTAAATTCAATGGGAAAAATCAGTGCTGAAATTGCAAAAAAAAGTTCTTATAATAATATATAAATAAGTTAAATAGGATAAAAAATATAAAATAAAAAAATTTACAAATAGTTTAAATAATATAAAAATTATATATAATAATATATAAATAATTTGAATATCAAAATAATAAAATAGTATCAAAATAATATAAAATATTGTAAATAATTTAAATAGTATAAAAATAATATAATAATATTTAAATAATTTTGTAATATAAAAATAATATATAAATAAGTTAAATAGCATAAAATATATAAAATAGTATAAGAATTAAATATAATAATCTACAAATAGTTTAAATAATATAAAAATTATATATAATAATATTAAAATAATCTAAATATAAAAATAATATTATTATAAGAACTTTTTTTAAATTTCAGCACTGACTTTTTTCCATTGAATTTATTTAAAAAGCTTGTAGGCTATAAATCAGTAATATATCGATGTTTTTGAAATATTAATGATTTAGTCTTCAAGGTATTTTTAATAAATAAAATAAAGATAATATATAATAATATATAAATAATTTGAATAATATAAAAATAATAAAATATTATCAAAATAATATAAAATATTGTACATAATTTAAATAATATAAAAATATTATATAGCATAAAAATAAATAGAATAATCAAAAAATGATAAAATACCATCAAAATAATAAAAATAATATAAAATGATAAAATAGCATCAAAATAAATAAAAAAATAAAAATCTTGAAAAAAACCTAAAAATAAATTCTCAGTGAAAACATCAATAATGAATTACAGGTATATCTGGAACGCGACTCCAAATGATCTAACTCTTTCATTGGTGGCAATTTTCAAATGTATAATTTAATAATTTAACCAATGGAAATTTACTTAAAATTAAACATCATTTCTATAACAACTCTATTTTAGACAAATTTTAGAAGAAAAATTATCGCTGAAAAAGTTTTCAAATGTATTTTTAAAGAAACCATTTTCATGAAAATGCCGAAATATCATCGTAAGAATTATTTTTGAGTTAAAATTAAGTTAAATATTCATTAGAATTTCTGATATTTGTTTTAGAAAAATACATTTTTGGCGATTGATTTAATTATTTAATTATAATTAGTAATCGATCTGACTTACATTATATCGAAATAATTCCAAAATTATAATTATAAAATAATAAATTTCATAAAATTCCTGAAAATCCTGAAAATTAATATTAAAAATAATTTAAAAAGAAATGAAATTTATTAAATGTATCTCAGTGGTGTTTGGTGTTTGGTGAGAGTAACGGCAGGGTTAAAACAGTTCCACAGTGAATACGCGATTGATCAATAGGGTAAATATCGGGACCAACACCAGGCGCAACAAGTGGAGGAACAAACATAAAATCACCTCTGTGAATCCACCAATCATCCTGCTGGCAAGAAACTCAGCAGAATATTTATCGAGGAACCTCAAACATTTGTCCAGTAATTCCTGAATGCTGTAGAGCACAGCGACATTCAATATCGATACAACATTGTCCAATGCCAGATTCTGGCTGAGATGGGTTGATATTTGTTTCTCAATGCTCACTAGGCCGTACTGGTGAACCAATGACAGCAATTCCATCACCAGATCATCCTGGATCAAGAATATCAATTAAATGGCAACTGAATCACACAATTTGTAACAAATATAACACTATGGTATTGTAATATCCCTTGAATTCACATTTATAAATGGAACTTAGGGGGGTCATGCAATCAATATTATCCACATTTGTAAGGCATTACAAGGCAAGGCGCAATGCCACTTTATATATAATATTAATATTTATTTGATTTTATTATCATTATTTATTTATAATTAATTCTTTATTATTCATTTGATTATTATTTATTATTATTATTTATTAATTATTTATTTGTTTAATATTTATTAATATTTATTATTTTATATATTAATTTATTTACTATTTATTTACTTATAAATTATTTATTTGTTATTATTTATTAATATTTATTTATTAATTATTATATTTATTATTAATTATTTATTATTTATAAATTAATTATTTATTATTAAATTTTTATTTATTATTGTAAGCTATTTATAAATATTTAATTATTTATTAATTATTATTATCATTATTTATTTATTTATTATTTATTATTTTATTAATTAATTTATTTATTTATATTTATTAATATATTTATTTACTATTTATTTATTTGTTTAATATTTATTAATATTTATTTTATATATTAATTTATTTACTATTTATTTATTTATAAATTATTTATTTGTTTATTATTTATTAATATGTATTTATTAATTATTATATTTATTTATTAATTATTTATTATTTATAAATTAATTATTTATTAATTATTATTATCATTATTTTATTTATTTATTATTTATTATTTATTAATTAATTAATTTATTTATATTTATTAATATATTTATTTACTATTTATTTATTTATGAATTATTTATTTGTTTATTATTTATTAATATTTATTTATTATTATATTTATTTATTAATTATTTATTAATAAATTTTTATTTATTATTTTAGTTATTTATTAATATTTAATTATTTATTAATTATTATTATCATTATTTTATTTATTTATTATTTTATATATTAATTTATTTATATTTATTAATATTTATTTATTATTATATTTATTTATTTATTATTACTTTTATTATTTATTAACTATTTATTATTTTATTGATTTTATTAATTTATTATTTAATTAATTAATATATTATTTTATATTAATTTATTTATTAATTGTTTATTATTATTACTATTAATAATTATATTTTATTTTAGTTATTTATATTAATAATAATAATAATAATAATAATAATAATAATAATAATAATAATAATAATAATAATAATAATAATAATAATAATAATAATAATAATAATAATAATAATAATATACACATGGAGAAAGGCCGAGAGGGTGAAAGCGTTCCTCCTTGTGCTACCTCATTTATTATAGCTCGCTCTTTCACATGTTGATGGAATTCAATCGCAATTTCACTCCATCACAAAATTATTTATCGATTTGCACCGTGATCTTAAAGAAATCAATTTATAACATCCTCACATCCATAAAATGATTTCTGCTCCCCTCAAAGTGGCGCCCTAATCGATATGTTTGCTAGTTATCAAATCTATGCTGGAGTGGCACAAGCTCAGCCCGAAAAATTAGCATCAATAATGCCCGCCTCCCCCGACAGTTCCCACAGCATTTTGCCTCATCACAATGGCGATAATATTTACCCAAATTATATCAATTCTTCCTCCGAAATCCAATTCAATAAAATATTTCTCATTAAATAAATTATATAAAGAAATAAAATTTAAAATTTATTAATATTAATTATTCGTAATTTAAATAATTTAATTAAAGTTAATTGTAATCATTATGAGCTTGAATTCAATAATTTACCATCATATCGGAAACATTGATATTTCCTTTGTAAATATATCTCAAAATATGTTCAAATGCTTCATGGTTGGCATTTTGGATTTCGATTTCAGATTGATAACTTTCCTTCAGTCCACTATAAAGCAGAGCGCGAAAATATTGTGAACGAGCTGCCAAAACTACGCGGTGTACAGGAAAGCGATGATTTTGTACAATTAATACCAGATCACTCAATTCTGGCTGCAAATACATACGAGCAATGTCATTTGCAACAGCGATTAGATCATTACTGGAGTGTTTGGAAGGTTTATTCAATTGACAGTGATTACTAGACATAGAATTGTGTGATATTTACCAATTTACGATTATTTCAAAGT
The DNA here is from genome assembly GCA_959609185.1 of Schmidtea polychroa. NCBI lineage: Eukaryota > Metazoa > Platyhelminthes > Tricladida > Dugesiidae > Schmidtea > Schmidtea polychroa. Next base: position 32,672 of record CAUHTR010002490.1, read on the forward strand.
TTCAATGTTTATAAAGATTAAATAATCCATGTAAAGTTGTAATCATTTAATAAATATTTGAATATATTTGTTAACCAAAAATAAACAAATCAGTTTATATAAACGAAAATGCAATTTTTCAAAAAATCTGAGTAATATATTAGAAATTTTATTTGTAATTTAATTTAACCAAATTCACTTAAGATGATTAAATTTTGCGATAAAATATTTTAAATTTTCTGGATAGGCATTTTTAATATTATAATTATTTGGATTTCAACTTACAAATCAATTTTATTTCTTATTATTTTTTTATCGTTTGCATTTTCATTCAAAATTTTATTTGGATATATCTACTTTACAATTTTTGAAATTTAATATTGATACAAAATCGTATTATCAATTGAAAGTGACAATAAGATATACCAATTTCATTTTAACATTTAATAATAAATGTTAAAAGAGCCCTTTGATTTAGAATATTTGATCCAAATACTAATTTCTTTATATTATAACAATCTTAAATCAATGTCTCGAAACTCTTAATTCAAGCAAGGTAAACCTTTTGGAGTCTCTCTTTTCATATTTGATCATCCATTTCATCATACCAATTCTCCTGAATGTCCTTTTCCTATTTCCTTTCTAAATTATCTATTGCTCCATTTCTTCTCCGTGTATATTTCATATATTTGTCCTCACTAGGTTTTGATACATTTGCAACCATGCATATTTTTAAATCTTTATTTGATTAAACATCATTTTATATAATAAATTAATAACTTAACGTCACATATTCATTTCACACATTCTAATTTATTATTTGTATATCAAATTCCTTGAACAAAACAGTGCCGAAAATTTGTGAATATCAAAAACATTGATATAATTACTGATTCATAGTATAGCTTTTAATAAATATGAAATGTAGTCCAAAAGCTTGACCCTCCTAGACCCCTTAGAACAATTTTAATGAATATACAGTGTATATGTATTTTTTTGCTTTGCGCCGATAGGATATGTATAGACCATTTTTCTCATCCCGATGCAAACACGGATTCGATTTAATGATTAACAAACTTGATTTTCGAGACGCCTTTTTGTATTTCAAATGTGTTATTAGAGGTGCTATTTCTTTCTAAACTTAATGTAATAATTTCTTTCATTTATATTCATAAGTTTTGTTTTATATTTTTAAATATAACCACTCACCTGAGGTGTAGAGATAGGAGTTAACAAAGGATGCTATAACGCGCTGGACACTAATCATAGATGGCACTAAATAGTTCGTGACAAACAAGATTTTCTGGGAAATTTCAGTTTATATTTTGGTCGATTTCTGGGAAATATACTCAAATTAATAAAAAGAAATTGGTAAGGAGTATTTTTATGCTTGAAACTTCTTTCATTTTATTGAAAATATACTTCGAAGCAAAATGGTTATATGATCATTTAATTGGTTATCATTGAATTAATACTGCGACCAATGAATCATCACTATATAAATTAATAATTATTGTAATATAATTAATTATTTATTTTCTTGATTTGTTATAAATAATGTTTTTATTAAATCAATCAAATATCTCACTATACAAAATGTTTTTTCTTCTTTTTCTCTGAACAATTAATTTTTTTAAGATTGTGATATATTTTTATTTTTTTTAACTAAAATTACAGAAAACGCAACAGAAACACTCATTGCGATTCCGGAAGTTCCGGAGTTCAAAGATGTTTATTTAAAATTCACTAATAATCTTCAAATTATATAGAAGTGATTATTCGTGAATTCCGAATATTTCAGAACGAATCCAGTCTGAAAGTCATAAAATTTAAAGCCTAACCTGAACCTGTATACCTATTTATGTCGGAAAACAGTCTAGTATTTTGTAAAAGCTTAGTTATACAGCGAATATTCGTATTATATTATAGTATTTTAAGGAAGGTACTGCATTCTATTATTAATTGTATTATATTTGTATTACGAGTATATTCTATCTAATATATAAAGATGAAAGTTTATTTGTTACTCATAGAATTTTCCACCGTTGGACCTAGGGTGCTGAAATGTACTTTTATTAAATTAAATTTTAATGTATTTTTTGAATAATTTTTTTTAATGAATGAATTGAAATAGATTTCTTTATTTTGAATCTGTTTACTATTTTTTAAACCGTGCAACGCCGGGTACCCGAGCTAGCATATGATATTACTAGATGTTTTTCAAGGGGTGGCGACATTGCCAAAAAGGTATCGTACCCCGGCCGCTAGTTACGCTCGTTACGCCACTGCCTCTCACATGTCTCCAATGTAATGTATATAAAGCCAATCGGGAAGTCAACTAAAGAACACATTCAACAATAAACGGCATCCATAATCATATACGAAGTAAAGAGTGAGTTAGTATCAAACATGTACAGACTCTTCTTGCTATACTCTTACGGATTAAGTTCTAGGCGATGTAAGAATTTGTAGATATTCACGTTCCTAATTAAATGATACCCCGTAAAGCAACAGTTTTGCACCCTCTATTTATGACTACTCCACTAGCTGCCACATCAATTGTCATAAATTATACACAACAAAAATATTTTCATTAAATTGACATTTTTCAAAATATTTTTAATGAAATTAATTTATCGTATTTATTATGAATTTGAGGCCATTTATGATTTAGTTTCAAAAGGAGGTAAGGATTATTATATTTCTAATTAAATACATGATTTGAAAGCTCTCATAAATTTCTTTCTGGGAAATATTTATATGATTGCAGTCATTTCCGCCCCTTTCCATGATTTCGATATATCTTTGTAAATTTTCTCAATGCCTAAAATTTTTTACTTTCAATTTATATTTTCAATTATAAGTTTCATTTTTCAATCCGTTCTTCTACGTTTTCCAAAATTTTTGGGTAATTTCTCATAATTGGGATAAATTATTATTTACATGGCTCCCTTTGCTCCCCATCAAAATGTGAGATGTGGTAAAGCGCTTGATAAAGTTCCAATTGCATATAAGTTTACAATCAAAACTTTCGTAACAAATTATTTTAATAAAATTTTGTTTTGTTTGTGTGTATTTTTATTATATTGTTTTGTTGTCCTTTTTTTATTTGAATAAATAGTTAAACATACATGGCAATGATTTAATTATAAAATAACGCCAATCAAACATTTTTTCCGACAGTTTTCCTGTCATCATCAGGTGGGATATAATAAATAATTAAATTAAGGATTTATTAATTTATTTAATAAAAACATTTAAATATTTTTAAAAAATTATAATTAAATTAATATATTATTTTTTAAAATTTTAGCATTCAAAATTTAATTAAATAATTTAAAAATTTTTATTAATTATTTAATTTATAACAACAATCAATACATACAGTATAAAAAAAACTTATTTAAAAACACTCAAAACACAAGTATTCACTGCATTCTGCATATTAATTTTCGGATTCAATGATTTTATCAACAACGCCTCACAAATCACACGTTCCCAATAATTATCGAAATTTTTTAATAAAATTTTAAAATCAGACATACCTATTTTAATCTTACAGCCCTTATTGTGCTCACCAATATGGGTCAAAGCCTTCGGTCTACAATGTTCTCGAGCTCGAATACAGAGATGACGGGAAGCCTCTCCAATGTATATATATTTTTTATTTTGTTCTGTTTGTGTATTTTTATTATATTGTTTTTTTAAAAATTTATTTTTCATGTTATTAATTGTAATTTTAGTGTAATTTAAAATGTCCATAAAAATCCAATCAAATTTAAATATTTTCTAAGCTTCTCCCGGCACTCAGATTGCGAGTCACTGCTCATTGGCCTAAAGCAGCTTAATGAATTGAAATAAACAAAAATATATATTTCAATCTAGATTTCCATGTTGGTTCCTTATTCCACAAATATGGGATTTTCGTATGACTGTCTGAATAAATTTTTATCGTCCCTTTTATCTGAACCGATGATAAATGATGATTAGGTAACAGTTGTAGTAACAAATGCATAGGAATACCTCTAGGGATTCTGATGAGACCAGATTGGACAAGATATTCATGGATGACATTGTATATGAAACAGTATTGGTTCTAAACGAGCAAACCCAATGAAATTGGAATTGGGACAAGGTAAAAAGGTTTACTTCAGTTTGTACCATTTGACAACGACATTTTCTCAAATTTAGCAAATTATTATAAATTTCTATTTTATCATTTTCCTTTATAATTCTTGATAACTCCTCGTCAATCAGTATGAATGTTCCCGTCCTCCCGACGCCAGCACTGGAACGGTTCCGGTTATCATCACTCACATATCCTATTCATATTTATTACCTGCAATGGACGACTACAGCTTGATTTGACTGCCGGGCTTTTCTATATGCTGAATAGAATGTCAGAAATTCGGACGTCGTTGGGCAGCTGTGGTCCTTCCAAGCAAGCATATGAAGTTGTGTGACAGTTATTTCTTTCTCTTTCTGAATATTTTTGGCAATTTATAAATAAAATATCGAAACAAGTCTTTATTTATAGCCTTTTATTTATATGGGAAATTGTCATCGCCTGTAAGTAGTGTCATAGTTCCTACCCCTCCTTGGATCCATTATAAAACCGGGACCAATACCTCACTATGGTCCTGATTTTAGGTTGAGAGGCTTCAAAAACAAAATTGGCCATCAGTTCTAATAATTAACAGGCCTGATTGAAGCCCCTCAAACTTTGAATAAATAAATCAATTAACAGTTAGAATTTACATATTGAAATATAGATTTTAGATATTTAAATCGAAATCCAATTATAAAATGCAAAAGTCATGATAAATAAAAATTTACAAAATAGAACACTTTTTTAAAACCAGGCCGTCAGTTAATATTGAGTTTTTATACACATAAGATGATTTGAAATCATTGATTTCCAGATATAATTAATAACATTAAAAATTTGTCTTGGGTTTTTCCAACATTGTTTGAGGGCATCTATTAAAATGTGTTTAAATTAATCGAAAAATAGAACGGTTTAGGAAATTCAAGGGGGGAAGGGGGCAAGTGTCCTTATTTACCCCCCCCTGCAGACGCCCATGAACCCTTTGTGTTAGGGCGGCAAATTTGAGGGAAACATTTTATTGCTTCTGACTAGTCCAAAAGCCGGCACTATTAAATCCATAATTTCACATTCTAATCAATAAATGCGCTATAACTCCCTAAAAATACCACAGATAAAGAAATAATTACCATGGAAACATTGAAAGCCCTCTCTACAAATATAGAATAATCTATGCAACTTTTCATCTCGACATCTATTGAATCTTCTTCGCTGTAATATGTGATCTTTTGGTTGATTTCTGTTGGCCAATACTGACTGCATTTCTCCCTCCCGTGCTCCTCCACCCTGACAATATTGCACACAAATATTTCAAATGTTTATATTTACTCGAATAAATAAATAAATATCTACAAAATATTATCCAATTGCATTAATAATTTAATTTATACTTTTATCTACAAGATTTCAGATAAGATAAAGATAAGAAAGAAAATTCCAAAAAGATTGAGCAAGAATTAATTCGTTCATATTAATATTTGATTTTGTCATTTCTGATTGGCTATTGCTATTGAAATGTTTGTATTATTTGATTGGCTATTGCTAGTGAAATGTTTGTATTATTTGATTTTGTCATTTCTGATTGGTTATTGCTAGTGAAATGTTTGTATTATTTGATTGGCTATTGCTAGTGAAATGTTTGTATTATTTGATTAGTTATTGCTAGTGAAATGTTTGTATTATTGATTTTGTCATTTCTGATTGGTTATTGCTAGTGAAATGTTTGTATTATTTGATTGGCTATTGCTAGTGAAATGTTTGTATTATTTGATTAGTTATTGCTAGTGAAATGTTTGTATTATTGATTTTGTCATTTCTGATTGGCTATTGCTAGTGAAATGTTTGTATTATTTGATTTCTGATTGGCTATTGCTAGTGAAATGTTTGTATTATTTGATTGGCTATTGCTAGTGAAATGTTTGTATTATTAGATATTGTCATTTCTGATTGGCTATTGCTATTGAAATGTTTGTATTATTTGATTTTGTCATTTCTGATTGGTTATTGCTAGTGAAATGTTTGTATTATTTGATTGGCTATTGCTAGTGAAATGTGTGTATTATTTGATTTTGTCATTTCTGATTGGCTATTGCTATTGAAATGTTTGTATTATTTGATTTTGTCATTTCTGATTGGTTATTGCTAGTGAAATGTTTGTATTATTTGATTGGCTATTGCTAGTGAAATGTGTGTATTATTTGATTTTGTCATTTCTGATTGGCTATTGCTATTGAAATGTTTGTATTATTTGATTTTGTCATTTCTGATTGGCTATTGCTAGTGAAATGTTTGTATTATTGATTTTGTCATTTCTGATTGGCTATTGCTAGTGAAATGTTTGTATTATTTGATTTCTGATTGGCTATTGCTAGTGAAATGTTTGTATTATTAGATATTGTCATTTCTGATTGGTTATTGCTAGTGAAATGTTTGTATTATTGATTTTGTCATTTCTGATTGGCTATTGCTAGTGAAATGTTTGTATTATTGATTTTGTCATTTCTGATTGGTTATGGCTAGTGAAATGTTTGTATTATTGATTTTGTCATTTCTGATTGGCTATTGCTAGTGAAATGTTTGTATTATTTGATTTTGTCATTTCTGATTGGCTATTGCTAGTGAAATGTTTGTATTATTGATTTTGTCATTTCTGATTGGCTATTGCTATTGAAATGTTTGTATTATTTGATTTTGTCATTTCTGATTGGCTATTGCTAGTGAAATGTTTGTATTATTGATTTTGTCATTTCTGATTGGCTATTGCTAGTGAAATGTTTGTATTATTTGATTTCTGATTGGCTATTGCTAGTGAAATGTTTGTATTATTAGATATTGTCATTTCTGATTGGTTATTGCTAGTGAAATGTTTGTATTATTGATTTTGTCATTTCTGATTGGCTATTGCTAGTGAAATGTTTGTATTATTGATTTTGTCATTTCTGATTGGCTATTGCTAGTGAAATGTTTGTATTATTTGATTTTGTCATTTCTGATTGGCTATTGCTAGTGAAATGTTTGTATTATTTGATTTTATCACTTTTGATAGATTGGATTCGCTAATTGGATTTCTGAAGTAAGCATTGAAAGATTAGAAAATAGATTAAATAAAGATTAAATAAAGATTAAATGCCCATTAAATGTCCTTGCTAATAAAGGAATTCTCAATCCCACCATTCTATGCATGTTTTCTCTCAGAAATTCAAATAAAATGTCCAAATTATGGTAAAAGGTAAAAGGTAAAAGAA
>CAUHTR010002490.1:45000-47500 GCA_959609185.1 Schmidtea polychroa
ATGAACCTGACGGAATGATGAGTAAGGAAGAGTAAACTGGAACGCCATATCCAACTGCTGTTGATGCATTGACCTATACAAATTGCCCATCAACATATCATATAATATATAAGCACTCATGTGCCACATAATGCCTATAAGCCCGTTGCTGCGCTTTGTAAATATCTATTAATATTTACTGTTATATATTCTTGTCAAATATTTATTAATGAATGAAATTATTTGTTTAACCTTTTCTGTTAAAATTCCGAATTGCGAATGAATGAATAACTGTGCAGCACTATTGATCTGGCATCATAATATTAGCACAATTACAATAGGGGACCTTAAGCATTACGCCTCATGGGATATACTGAGTTTTTTTGTTGAAAATTTTAGGTTTTTTAAATATTTCCTGAGATTTTTCAATTAAAAATAAATAAAAAAAGCAAAAATTAAAAAAGAAACTAAAAATCTTTTCTTCTATTTTTCTCAAGTGAAATATCCTGATGGTCTCTATTAATAAATTGAAACTCATCAATCAAAATCCGTGATAATTCATAATACATTTGGACATAGCTGAATTTTTGAGAATTATCGATTGGTTTTACCTTTTCTTAATTCCTGGGAGAACCAAGAAACTTTTCGAGGATTTTATTTCGGAATCTTCTTAGTTGAATCAAGACGCAACCTTTTTGTTAAGGATGTCTCGACTAAATATACTTGGTTACCAATGTTCCATATTTATTCCTTATTTATATTGAATTTATATTGAAAAGAAATATTTTCGTTGATTTTCATATAAAATAATCCGTGTCGACAAATAACAAATCTTTTTTCGTGGACAATGTCTAGGTGAAATCTTTAATGTAAGAAAAGCACATCTGGCTAAATTTTGCACATTTTGCACTTGAAAATCAATATATGCGCGATAACTCATCAGCAGGGGGGGGGGTAATAGCAATGTGAGGAATAGCAATTATTGACCACTAGCATCCACGGACACTTATTAATCTTTATTAATTCGATTATTTTGTACTTGAGATTTACAGTTTGGCTTCCTTAGATTTGCCGCCATTAAATATATACATAATTCCGTCAATGTCATTCCTTGTCAGTATAAGTTCTCCATCTAAATCCTCTAGTCAAATTTCCGCCATCTCCGTACTTGATATTACCGTAAGAGGAATTATTGTTCCTTACCAGATCATGATTGACCTTGACCCATTCTAAGCTTATGATTTCCCCCATGAACATTTTACATTTTTCTTTTGTTATTATTAAATTTTCTATTATTTCATTTCGTTCCTCACCTTTCTCCTTTCATTGGCTCACAGTTATGAATGATAATATTCTCTTTCATAGTCAATTTGTTCCCAAATCAGCTTTATTCTTTCTATATTATAAGCATCGATGAGTGTCTGATATGTGACCAACTAATAAGTTTTATGCATTCACCTAAATTGTGACAGAGGAGGGTCAAGAAAGTTATACTTCGTCAGTCAAGGATGGAAACCAAATAGGTAAATAGGTACCTGGCAAATATACAGCTTGTCCGTTTCGACCCACTCTGAAATGGTCACAGTAGTCAACAGCGTTGTAGCATTGTAGATAACCGATTCATTATGACATGCCAGCCAATAATTTAATATTTTCCCATTTTTTTCACCTGGAGGTTCCCATTTACACACGATCTCCGTGTACGACTGATTTACACATTTGAAAGTTGAAACTGAACTTGGTACTGAAATGCAACCCCCGTAGTGACTTCAAAGTTATTAATTAGACATACTTCCTTCACCGGTCTTTACAACCTGATCTAGACCTTTCCCTTGAGAGTAATTATTGGAACCTTTAGAGTAGGAGAACGGAGTGACCGTTATCATGTAATGAGTGACATATTTCAGGTTTAGCATTTCGTATTCTGAATCAATTGGGAAAATGTTTAAATATCAGCCAAACTCACTATTGGTAGTAACATTTATATTCTTTGATTCGTTTGTGGCTATATTGAACATTATCAAGCAGTTGGACTGTCCGCCATATGTCCAGGTCAAGGTAACGTTATTTCCCATAACTAGGGGTGATATGCTGTTGATGGTGACAAATGATGTACCTTAATGAGGATGTTGATGAGGGTGATAATAATGATAATTGTAATGACAATAATAATAATAATAATAATAATAATAATAATAATAATAATAATAATAATAATAATAATAATAATAATAATAATAATAATAATAATAATAATAATAATAATAATAATAATGATAATAATAATAATAATAATAATAATAATAATAATAATGATAATAATAATAATAATAATAATAATAATAATAATAATAATAATAATAATGATAATAATAATAATAATAATAATAATAATAATAATAATAATAATAATGATAATAATAATAATATTAATAATAATAATAATAATGATAATAATAATAATAATAATAATAATAATAATAATAATAATAATGATAATAATAATAATAATAATATAATA
>CAUHTR010002490.1:50000-57710 GCA_959609185.1 Schmidtea polychroa
GCCATAATTGCTATGGGGAATTAATATAAATTGCCCATGAACTTGCCTATAAACCATTTGAACATGAAATATCAAAACCTTTTCCAATCGGTTGTCATTGCAACCTTTATCTCTCTTCTATTACCTATGATAGAGGGTTGCGTAGATAAATTTGTTGAAGGAGACATTCCATTCACTCCGATCAAAGACTTACTTGCTGCCATGGAGAGATCAAAGAAAAGCTTATCGCCAGAGAAATATGAGAAATTGGTATGCGACATGAACAAAAATCAAAGATAACAAGAACGAATACATCGATGCAGTGAAGACTCTCCGCTCTGATCATAAGATGTTCAAAGGAATGGACAAGGAACTCGTGCAGGCAATCATGGCGAATATTAAGAAGTCACTTTAATTTTTGTTGGTAAGAATGCCCACCAATAAACTTTTTGATTATTATTATTCTTGATTTTATAAATTTTATTGTGCTGGACTACATTTTGTCATATCAGCAGCTGGCCATCAGTGACAAATTGTCCCCCATAAAATTATTATAAAATATCAAATGCTTCCCCATACGAATCATTGCTAGTTCATTGAATAAATCCTTCGATTCCTTCATATTTTTAGATCTTTCACTACATTTCATACTTCATTAACCCTTGGTCTTACTATATGAATATTTGTTTAATAACCAATAGATGATAATGATAAATGATTATAATAACCAATATTCCAAGCTTTTAAACAAACAAAATTCCTCATAAAATTGGGTGACATGGCAAGTGCGCACAAGACAAATGCGCACAAGACAAATGCACACAAGACAAATGCACACAAGACAAATGCACACAAGACATAACATCACAGTGACAGGTGCGCACGATGACAAATGCTCACATAGACAAATGCGTACAAACTAGATTAACTAGTCAACCCGAAGTAATGTATTTTTTTTTATTTTAAAAATGCTAGGATTCCATGGCATGTTCAAAGAACCAGAGAAGAAATACAGTGATAACATAACTCTGGGGTTTGAATATAATAGACACAAGATATTTCTTTTGGTTAATATTTCCAATTAATTTCTTGGTCGTGATCTAGCTGCACATAAAATGATTGAGCAAAAACGGGAACCAAAAACATACCTGCTATCAGTGACGGTCTGTCAATTTTTGGCGTTTTTCAATTATTTTATATTTAATTAATGTGACAATATATGCAATAAATAAGTTTCTTTCGTACATATTTATTATTTAATTATTATTACAAATGCATGCAATTTTAATATAAAACTATTTACTGTAAATCCATATTTTTATTCTTCGTGCACACCTGTCACTGTAAGGATATATCTTGTGCGCATTTGTCTTGTGCTCATTTGTCTTGTGAGCATTTGTTTTGTGTATTTGTTTTGTGTGTATTTGTTTTGCGTGTATTTGTTTTGTGTGTATTTGTTGTTTTGTGTGCATTGTCTGACCACCATAAAATTGACCAAATTTCAATTTATTTCAATAAAAACATTTTAATAAGCAAATCGAGCCACAGTAGATACAGACATGTACACTCACAGGCACACAAAATACACACAATATGCCCATACAAAGCCACGCAGACATGCAAACAATGCATACACAATTCCACAACTAAAGAAACCAAAAACATCTGATACCCGAAGGTGAGAAACGTTAACTGGTCATATTTCAATTGAAGGCGCCTCCAACCTTGAAGGTGCTCCAGTAAGATTAGTCTATAAGCGATATTATATGTCATACTGATCCACTACAGGCATTTATGGAAAGAAAAAGAGAATTTATATTGAAATTATGAGTGAAGAAAGCAGAATTTGACATCAATGTTCCTGAATGTGAAAATGTTGAATTCCTTGGTGCCAAAGTTCCTAGACCTATAATTTAGGATCAACAATGAGAATCGCAATTATGTTATCAATTTATACAGCACATATTTTGCGCCTTATATATCCTAGCAATAAATTGCCCCCTCTCTATCATCCCATGTCCCCTCCTCTTCTCCCCATCTCCGGTCGGCATAACAAAATATTTTTACTCCTTTAGCACGATGCTAAAATATTTGTTTATATTTTCAGTTTAATATCAATTCATTTCAGCAAAAATAAGTTTGTCAAATAATCACCTCAACAAACAATTTTGATCACACATTTAAACAAACAATAATAATAAAAATCAAATATTTGTTTTATCATAAAATAATTGAAATTTTGACATGAATTTTTTATAATAAAACATTTTATTATTTGAATTAACTGCAATTCGATTGGAGGATAATTAATTGCGCACAATTTATTGATTGGATAATCCCAATCAGTTAGGCAAAGCAATGGAATGATGAATTTGTAGCAAACTTGGTTAAATGATTTTGTATTAAATATTCATCTATTTTCCCATATCCTAGATGACCTGACAGGCTATTCCCATGAAATATCACCAAGGATACAAAACAACAATTAATAGAAACCTAGATGAAAAAGAGGGACCTCTCCATTATCTCTATATTATCTCTGCATTATATCTGCATTATCTTTGCATTATCCCTGCATTATCTTTGCATTATCCCTGCATTATCTCTGCATTATCCTTGCATTATCTCTCCATAACAATAATTAATAATAATAATAATAATAATAATAATAATAATAAATAATAATAATAATAATAATAATAATAATAATAATAATAAAATAACTAACGATATGGAGGAGTAATCACAGAAATATTGGATATTGGACCCCAGCCGCATCTTGTAAGGGGCCTCACATTGACTAGATATTCAGATTTCGGTTGAATTGCTAGATCCGTTATTATAATTGATAAAATATTATCCTTAGAGTTGAATTTTGACGCTGGAATGGAGTAACATTCGGTAATGTTGGTGTCCACCTGTAATGGCTGTGACACATTGATGAAAGGTAACATAAGGGTTCAAGGTAAGCAAGACTTACGTTGTTTGAGCAATCCGTGCAGTTCATTTGCATTGCCAAAACGCACTGATTGCTATTTGATTTCTGTATCCAAATGTAATATTTAATAATTTCCATAGTTCTATTCTCAGGGGGCTGCCAACTGATTGTCAAGGGTGCCCACGGAAATGAAACTCTGACTGATAAATTGGAAATTTGTTCGCTGACTTGAAATAAAAAATATTTATAGGAATGATATCTGTAGTGAATCATTCAAACGTTAAAATGCATGGAAAGTGAGAAAATATTTCAAATGATATTCTGAATCTTCATAACTCTTGGACCCCTTCACCAGTAAAAGGCAAATCAGATATATTAGTGTTTTGGTAGCAATTTATTTTAGTTATGACTTCTTGTGTTCATTTCCTTCGATTTCAATCAAAATAATAACCGACTGCCTTTTATTTCCTTTGGTCTCTCGTCAGTTTTCTCTTAGCTTTACTCACTTAGACTTAGTTCCAAACTATTCCCTTCAACTAAGAATGACGCCTCAACGCACTTGCCTTCCACATATTCTGGCAAATTTAAATTATATTGGCCACCCTTAGATACTACGACTCTACAGTGACTTCTACAGCATCTGTACAGCAACTCTATAGCAACTGTACAGCAACTGTACAGCAACTGTACAGCAACTGTACAGCAACTCTACAGCAACTGTACAGCAACTCTACAGCAACTGTACAGCAACTGTACAGCAACTGTACAGCAACTGTACAGCAACTGTACAGCAACTGTACAGCAACTCTACAGCAACTGTACAGCAACTCTACAGCAACTCTACAGCAATCTGTACAGCAACTCTATAGCAACTGTACAGCAACTGTACAGCAACTGTACAGCAACTCTACAGCAACTCTACAGCAACTGTACAGCAACTCTACAGCAACTCTACAGCAACTGTACAGCAACTCGTACAGCAACTCTACAGCAACTGTACAGCAACTCTACAGCAACTCTACAGCATCTCTACAGCAACTCTATAGCAACTGTACAGCAACTGTACAGCAACTCTACAGCAACTCTACAGAAACTCTACAGCAACTCTAGCAAGTTTATTTGGTATTATAATCCATTAAATGTCAAAAGCAAATTTCTTATTCTACTTTGTGATGATCAATTGCAAAAGCGCTTTGCCTTTACACCTGCCCTGGGACCTCTCGCCAATTTTTTCATATGTATTTTCCAATTCACTAGAAATTTACATTTTAACCCTAACTTATAAGAAGGGGTTCGTTCAAATTAAGTAGAGGACCTCTATAGCAAGGTTATATTGATAGGAGGGATAATAAGATGCTCCCAGTTACCATTCAAATGAGTATATGTTTAATGGGTGGTAGCGTCCTCTAAGGTAGGCCTATGATAATGCTCTGCCCAGAATGGTTGTATCAATGACCCAATAAGATGTGTACAAGATATTTAATAAGAGGTAAATATAATGACAAACCATTTGCAGCGATGTATGTGTAATTGCCGGTGGCGTTGCCCCATCCGTATTCATTCAGAGGCCTTATATTGACTTTGTATTTTATGCATGGGAGAATTTTGTCATCCGTGATTGTTATTAATGTGGGTAAAATATTGAATCGACCTCCAGGTTTAGCATTGCAGCTTTGTATGCTATTATCTGGCCATGAATGATTTGATATCTATATCAACATGCAAATCATCATTAATAGCAGCATTGGTCAAGCTCACATTATTTACACAGCCAGTGCAATTCAAGTGACATTGTCAATACGCATTCACCATTCGTATTCTGCACCCAGATCAAATATTGGACGATTTCTCCATTCGCAAAGGTAGGATTCGTCCATAGTATCTGGATTTGATTAGGATAGGTACCACTAATGGACAGGTTGGTCACTGGTCCACTTGCTAAATGATAGACACTTATTGGCATATTATAATATATGATTCAAAAGCAAGCACAAGGTTTCCACGCTTGGACGAATTTAATAAAATAATACGAAGCTAAAGAAAGAGTGAAAAGAGCAAGTCAAAACTGAATAGTGTCTCGCATATATACATTTATATTAGGAGAACCAACGGTTAGAATTGAGGGGCTTCATCCTGAAGGCTAAACAAAAGTGACCTGAAAAGAGTTTTCACGAATTTTAATAATCTCAAGAGCTAAGATGCTCCTTGCTCTAAATGTCAAAAAGCTTTGTCAATCTTCTATTAAAATTTTAGCTGTCCATTAAATAACAATTTGAAATAAGCATACAAAATTATGGAGGAAACTTATATTACTTAATGAGATTTATAATCCTTACAATGGCTGACACAGAACAGCAAAGGTTCTCACAAGTCAGTGGTAAAAACAAAATATTTAGCCATAATCAAAAATAGAACGCAAGAGTGAACGCAAGAGTAAACGCAAGAGTAAACGCAAAGGTTACGCGATGACCAATTTCAACACTTTATTTACATCGTGCCGGCTTGTGCCTTACAGTTTATTAATAGATTCAANCCAACCAATTTCCTCAGTGGGGGGGAGGGGGGAGGGGGATTCCTAAATATTACATCAACTATAAATATCCCTAATCCGTAATTCGGTGGATTTGATCATTTCACATTGCGCAAATTATAAAATTCATCTATAAATAAATAATTGACTTCAAACAAACAAAATTAAACAATAGTTTATGGATTATTAAAAATTCATATTTTCTGCCTAAAACCAGTCAACTCGCCAGCCCGTATTTCATGTGTACATTTCAGCATTACACTAAACAGCACTGAGATACATTCTCTATAGTGGTGGTTGGCGTGTAAATTCACTCACCAATTTATTTACCAATTGTAATTGTTGTAATTGTAACTCATCTTTATCAATTTATCATGTCTCATCATTTATATGTTTTGGAAATTTATTTTACCCATTTTACAAAAGGCTTTCAAGCATTTTTTTTTATTTAAAGTAAATTTAAGACTTGAATTCGGATCCATATGAGATATGAGATCATTATTCAAGTTCTTAAATATTACTTTTAATCAACAATATAATTATAAATTATTTTTAATTAATTTTCAGGGTTTTTTAGGAATTTTATGAGATTTACCTCTATTTATTTTGGAATTATTTCGAAAAAATGTGAGTCCGATATATTTTTAATTATAATTAATTAAATAAATAAATCAATCAATGTATTTTTTTAAAACATTTTGGGGAAAATCGATGATTAAAATAATTTTTTTAATTTTTGTAATTTTTTTCTGAGCTCAATATGAGTGGATTCTTAAAGGCAATCAAATCTGGATTGAAAAGGCATTGAACCAAATTCATCTGCTCTTGACATTTTCATTAAAACTATAATTTTAAAAATTTTCAACGATTTTTTTTTCTAAAAATTGTCTAAAATAGAATTATTATAGAAACGTATCTCATCGTTACATTTCTACCAATCAAAAGTTTGTATGTGTTTTTAGTATGTGTTGCGTTTGTGTGCAGTTTTTAATTTTTCATCCACTTTCCAAATTTCTATAATATAAGATGTATCTCATTGAGCTATAAATGAGAACATCAACATGAAATCAGAGTATGTATGTATGTTTCTATAATGTAAGATTATTGATTTTTTTGTTATATTATAGGAAACGGTCCTCAGTGGTGTTTGGTGTAGATAATTAGTAATATTTATGTCCAATCAGTGAATAAATCTCTCTCTCTCTCACACACACACACATTTATATTCTAGAAAGCTATTTTTACATTCACCATTTGATATGAAAATGATCAATAATTAATAATGATATAATTAATAATGATATAATCAATAATCAATATAATCAATAATCAATAATTAATAATGATCAATAATTATTAATTAATTAGTATTCATTGTAAACGTTTGGAAAGCCTACTAGCCATTCATTGTTACATAGAAAATTACGTATTTAGATTTCTTATTTTTTCCATATTCAATATGACAATAAATATTAACGGCTTTGCCGACAGCAATTTCTATGAAAGTCTGCCAGAATATCTCTACAAGCAAATGATGAGTTTTGCATTAAATTGTTTCCTAAATGCTTTTTTCATCCGGCCTGTGCAATTTATATATTTGTATGCATATGAGACATAAAAGCATGAATACAATCGGCTAATGCAATTGTTGGGCTATTGGGTCGTTGGTGAAATTGAAATTGAATGAATTGTTTCTCTGACTCCAAGCGTGCCTTTTGTTGACCCACAAATGACAATAAACAATGGAAACTTTATTGAATAAAACAAATATTTTCACAATGATACAATTAGCTCCACAAGCTATCGATTATCGAGTGCTTATTACAACACTATGGTGAAGAATAACACACCCGTATAACCTTGATTTGACAAATCCCTCACAACTGAGGAGTATGACAATTGGTAATTCAACTGGTTGCTTTCTAGTTTGACTTGGATTTACTCTCCTAACCTTACTCTGTTATTAACTGAATAAATTCTTGCTGCTTATCCCTTTATTCTTGTTTTCTTTTTAATTTTCTCTGCTTCAATTCTCTTCAAATTCTCCAAATAAATGTCGTCGTATTATTTCAATTATTCTGCCCTTTGTCTCAATATTATGTCTCAAATCTTCTCTCGCAACTCTGTTCCACAATATTCCACAATATTCTGACGCAAATATTCTCCTTTACGGTTCTATCGAAAATTTTCTTCTCTTAACTGTTCTGTCTGCGTCTGCCGTGCTTCCTCCTTTTATACTTCGTCACTTTGTGGCACTTCAGTT
>CAUHTR010002491.1:0-57661 GCA_959609185.1 Schmidtea polychroa
TTGCAATCATTCCCAAATTTCGTTGTCGATGATTTACTCAATATTATACTTAAAGTAGTCAAAGGCAAAATTAAAATCAGTAAATCAAAAAAGCATTTATTGAGCAAACATAGGAAACCATTGTTATCTTTAGTAAATAATAAAAATCGTAAGCAAATGAGGAAAATTATATATAAACAACAAGGTGGATTTATTGGTGCATTGATACCTCTGGCATTATCATTATTAGGTGGAGTTACACAGTCATAAACAATGGGTGCTAATCCTTCATTGCCCGACATTAAATTTAATTTTAAATCTTCTTGTTGTAATGGAGAAGATTGGACGAACCCAGAAGACGAAGCCGGTTTCGGTGGAGTGGCAAAATTAAAGAAAACAGTTCCGAATTCGAAAAAAGAAACCCAGAAGTGGTTATCAGATCAGCTTGCGTACAGTTTTGAACAAACCAATGCGGAAAAGATTCCAACAAGAGAATATAAAACATTTGGTATTGACGATTTATGGCAAATGGATTTGATGGAGATGATACCTTATTCGAAAATTAACAATGGAAATAAATATATTTTAACATGTATTAATGTATACAGCAGGTTTGCACGAGCAATACCAGTCAAGGCAAAATCTGCAGAAGAAATGTCCAAGGCAATTAATATTTTATTTAAAGATGGACATCCTAATAACTTGCAAACAGATTTAGGTATTATTATTATTATTATTATTATTACTATTATTATTATTATTATTATTATTATTATTATTATTATTATTATTATTTTAGGTAAAGAATTCTACAATAGCAAAGTTAAGCAAATTCTCGATAAACTGAAAATAAATCACTACTCGGTACATTCTCAATACAAAGCTACCCATGTTGAAAGATTTAATCGAACATTGAGAGATAGATTAAAGAAATTGTTCGTGCATCAAGGTAATAAAAAATGGGTAAATGCTTTACCGAAAATAATAACAAGTTATAATCATTCATCACATCGAGGACTGAATGGATTGAGACCTGTTGATATTACATCAAAAACATCATTAACTTCTAAGAAATCTGTAAAAATTGCAAAACCTAAATATAAAGTCGGTGACCATGTTAGAATTAGTAAAATTAGTGCATCACCATTTATTAAAAATTTTGATACAAATTGGAGTGATGAAGTCTTTGTAATTTCAAAAATAAATACTAAACAGAATCCTGTAATGTATGTCATCAAAGACAATGATAATAATATTGTACAAGGGAAATTTTATGAGCAGGAATTACAAGTCATTCCTCCCCCAAAAGTATTTAGAATTCAAAAAATATTGAAAACTAAAAAGGTCGGCAAGGATAAACAATACTATGTCAAATGGCATGGTTATCAAAACCCGTCATGGATATCAGCAAAAGATCTAGTAAAGTGAATTTTTATACTATTTTACCGAGCAATAGTTGCCCATTAATTCATCCAGACAATCAAGCCAGTAAATTTATGGTCAATCTCCAGAATCCGATTTCTTTAAATGGTGACTGGGAAGTTGCACTGCAAGATTTTACATTCGTGTACAACACATTCCCATTTTATAGTCATTGTAAGATTGATTTCAGAAGAAATATTGTGAAAACATGTAGCGGTATCTTTGTTATTAGTAATTATGATAAAACATATAATATTCCGAATCAAATATTAGATTCGCATTGCTATATGTTTTACAAGGATGGATTAAATATCAGTTGTGATTTTAAACCATTTACAGTAACATTCGAAACTATTGAAGATGCCAAACGAATGGGTTGCAATAAGTTGAAAAATATTATTACGGAGACCGAGTATTTATTACGTTTTAATCTATTTGAAGCAAACAGTATAGTGAAAGAAGAAATCAAAATATCTGTGTCGTATAATGATGAAGTTGAAGAATCAATTACCTTTGCTGATGAATTATATTTTGATAAACTTGATGATTTACTTAAATATTTAAAGTTCAATTGTTCACACATATTTAAAAATTTGGAAATTGTGAAAGATTTGATGTTTACCTTCAGTTTGAATGAGGATATTTGCGAAGTTACATTTGATAAAAATTTGGCCAATTCACTTGGATTAGATAGGCAAAAATATCGAGAAAAATCGACTGGTATACGCAAACCAAGAATACTAGAACATCATCAACAAATGTTCATATATACTAACATTATCGAGCCATAATTGTTGGTGATTCCAGTGTTCCTCTTTTGAAATCGGTATGGATTGGAAAATATGAACATGATGAAGTTGTCAATATAAATATCGATAATCCCATGTATTTACCAATAGCAAGTTCATGTATAAACAATATAGAAATAAATATAAGAGATGATTCTGGTCAATTAATCGAATTTCCAAAAGGTTCAAAAACTCATTTGACATTACATTTTCGTAAAATAAATGGCTAATTCTGATATTATTAGTATGTATAGTGGTAGCCAATCTGGTGGTGAATTACCATATTTTATTGGTAAACAGTACGGATCAGGATGGTTGAGAACAATTGGTAGATTTGCATTGCCTATTCTTAAACGTATTGGTTTTTTTGGTATGAAAACTGCAAAAGATGTTATTATGAATGAACAGAAAATATTACCATCTCTAAAAACAAATGCTTTAGCAGAATTAGGGAAAGTTTTACCTGGAGTATGTTTCAAAAACCTCCAGCTCCAGCTCCAGCTCCAAAACGTAAAAGACATGGAATATCACGTATAAACAAACGAATGAAAGGACATGGAACTATATTTGCAAAATGATTTGTGGTAAATCTGAATTATGTATATTTGATAGACCGTCGCCCCAGGCTGTAATAGAATTTGGGGCATTTGAGGAAGTTTTTCCTATGAATTCAATTACCGATAGTAGAAATGATATCGAGTTTTATATTAATGGTTCACAAACCGAATATTTAGATTTGAACGATACTTTATTGACTGTTCAGATTAAGGTTGTAGATAAAGATAGAAAAGTTTTGGATGCCAATGCAGATGTAATACCGAATAATTTCCTGTTTCATACTCTTTTTAAAGATGCAGTGTTGGGATTTAATAATATCAAGATTGAGGGCGGAAATAATACATTCATTCACAAGGCATTAATAGAAACTATTTTAAATTACAATTCCGATACTAAAAATACATGTCTTACTCCTATGGGCTATGGCAGTGATGATGAAAGAAAAAAGTGGGTAAAAGGCTCAAAGGTTTTCACCATGTGCTCATCATTACAACTTGATTTTATGGATCAACCGAAATATTTACTACCGGGAGTTAATGTACATATTAGACTGAAAAGGTCTGATTCTGCATTATCTCTTACTAGTGCAACTACTACACCAATATGTCAATTAGTTGATGCAAAATTATTGGTGAGAAGAGTTCGAGTAGACCCCTCAGTATTAGCAGGTCATCAATTGGGTCTTAATTCAAAACATGCAATTTATCCATTAAAAACAAAGGAAATTGTACAATTTGCTATTGCTAAAGGTGCTTCATCATTCTATAAAGAACAAATATTTGGTGACAGAAGAATGCCTAATTTTATTCTGATAACATTTCAAAGTGAAACACAATATAATGGATCATATACTGCGTCCAGCTCAATTTTCAAAAACTTTGGTGTTACATCATTGACTTTGTCGAAAAATACTGATTATAGAGAAACATATATTCAAGATTTCGAGAATGACAATTACTGTGCGACATATATGCAGAGTATTGTTAGAAATCTGGGTTATTTAGATAAAAATTTGAATTGCGGAATAACTCTAGAGGATTTTAAAAGCAAATACCCATTTTTTACATTTGTTTTAGCCCCTGATTTTGATTTAAATCAAAGTCGATTACCTCAAAATGGAAATTTACGACTGGATATAAAGTTTGCAAAAGCTATTACTGAACCAGTACATGTTATAATATATGGAGTATTTGAAAATGAAGTTCAAATTACTGCAAATAGAACTGTGTTGGTATAAATGTATATTGAAACACAAAAAGTTGTCATGGAGTAAGTTGTTTTTTATACTCTGGATTTATTTAAGTAGTTCTGTTCAGGTACTGAGAATTGGAAAACAGATATTGGGCAATGAATTTGTTGGAGTTTTTCCTCTTGATAAAATTCCATATTTGAGCAATAATCAAGCAATAATCGTCAATACTCAATCGTCTCATCTTGGTGGAGAACATTGGATAGCTATATATATGAAACCTGGTAATATATTCGTGTTCGATCCTATAGGTTTTTATTACCCGGCTTTGTTGATATCAAAACTACAAACAATGGGGAAACCTATTGTGTATAATAAAACTATGTGTCAAAATCCCTTGACCCAAACATGTGGTCAACACTGTTTGGCGTGGTTGTTGTACAAAAAGTTTCATGTTTAATAAATGTTTAGTGTATGCTTTGTTGTTGTTATTTAATAAGAAAGACTTTTATTATTATTTAATAAGAAAGACTTTTATTATTATTTAATAAGAAAGACTTTAATTTTATTGTTATTATTAACTTATTAATTATTTTTAATTAACTTATTACTTATTATAAAGCCATCACATGCTCCGTGCATGCACAGTGCATGTTAACAAAGAACTGACTAATAAAGACAGTCACATGGAAACAGTGTGATTAACAAGGCACGTGTAGATGCAATGTGATTGGCTAACAGAGTAAAATATTTAAGTTTCTATGTGTTTCTATACCGAAATCTTATTGGCTGGGACAGGAAAATTTAAATCTCTTTATAAACATTTGCAATTTCCAAATTCGTCACAATTAATTTAAAATTTTTACAAAATTCAAAATGGAAGGACAAGAAAATAATATTCTGAGATGTATGATGGCTGGCAGCAATGGTAAAATATTATTATTTTATTTATTTTTATATATTTATTTTATAGATTATTTGTGGTACGAAGTTACTGAAAATGAAGATGGATTTAATTTAAATTGTACATATTTTTTATTTTTATTTATTAATATTATTATTATTATTTAGACGTTATAATGGTGAGCGATGATGAAGATCCTATAATTATTAGCGACAATGACGATACAATAGTCATTAGTGAGGATGATGATGATTTATCAAGTAATTTTTTATTATTATTGTATTAAATTAAAAACCTTTTTTAGGACATAGTCAAATGATTCCTAATCATATCGACAATGAGTTTTGCATCGAACATGCGATGATAGAAAATACTCGTAAGTTTTTATTATTTTTATATGTAATTTTTAAAAATGATTTAGAAGCTTCAAATGTTTTGAATGATGCCCCTATTCGGTATGCCCTCTCTGAGGATGATGCTCCAATTTATGCTGCACCTATTGATGAAACAATGCTAATTGATGCCCCCACTGCTATTGGGGAGGAAGCAGATTATGCCTCTACTTTTATTGGAGATGCCCCTATTAAGGAGGTCTTTGGAAATATCCTCTCTGAGGACGAAACAGACTCTGATTCAGAGTCTAAATGTTAGTTTTTTTTCATGAATAATATTTTTTATTAATCATAATTATTTATAAATTATTTATAAACTTAAATTATAACTTTCTTTAAATTATTTTAAAAAAATGCTGTAAATTTGTAATTGACGATTTAAATTTATATGAAGAAAATTTATATGAAGAAAATTTATATGAACAGATGATGAAAATTTATTTGAAAAATCCTGAACAATTTTATTTGAAAAATTTATATGAAGAAAATTTATATGAACAGATGATGAAAATTTATATGAAATGATGATGAAAATTTAAAACGATGAAAATGTAGAAGAAAATTTTGAAACATTCTTGAGAAAGTTATAATTTAAGTTTAGAAATAATAATAATAATAATAATAATAATAATAATAATAATAATAATAATAATAATAATAATAATTGACCCATAATTTCTACCAGTAGTTTGCAGTCAGCATGCAACTACATATCTCTTATAATAATAATAATAATAATAATAATAATAATAATAATAATAATAATAATAATAATAATAATAATAATAATAATAATAATAATAATAATAATAATAATACCTTTAAATTTCCATGTCTTTGATCTAACTGCTAATAATATTTCCTTTATTAATAATTGTTAATAGTTATTCAGTTTTATAATTATTGTCTAATAAAAAAAAACTGAATAACTACTAACAATTGTTAATAAAGATATTAAACATTCTATATTACAACAATATTTAGATAATTATTAAATAAATTTATTAATAGGCCAATTATATCCTCGGTATTGCATGTCTTCGACTGGGCATACTAAAGTATGTCACAAAAACATGAAAAAATACTATGGGCATAAATTCTATGGACTCAAATACTATTTATGTCCACTATGCCAGACTTCTCAACCTATAAAATATAAGGATTTTTATAATATACATAGTAAACATCTAAATCAGTTTACTTTAAATAAAAAAAACTTTTTAATAAGTTAAATAATACAGAACATATCAAAACTGTAAATAAAACTGTATATAATAATAAAACTGTAAATAAAATAAAACTGTAAATAATGATGCGATTAGCGCAGAACATATAATTAAAACTGTAAATAATGATGCGATTAGCGCAGAACATATAATTAAAAATGTGAATAATAATCTAATTAAAAATGTGAATAATAATCTAATTAAAAATAAAAAACGGCCTGCTGTTAGTCCTGGGTCTTGTGTTCCATCGAAAATTGTTAAAGTTAATGATGGTGGTGATGAAATAGATAATAACCTAAATAATATTCTAAATAATATACTAAATAATCAAATAGGCGGTTCAGTCGATATAGACGACGAGCCAGAAATAGAAATAGATTTTAAGGGGGCTAGAAAAAATCTAAGGTTTGACGTGGAGAAAGACGCCTTAGTACAGATAGCAATAACACCAAAAATTATTCAAAAACTAGTATCAGAAATGAACGGTATGGGGCCCGTTAAAATTCAGTTCACGGTTCTCATACAATTTGAGAAAGATGGCGAAATCCGAGATAATTTTTTCTCCAATAACGCCGAAGTTTTTTCAGAAAACTTTTTAATCAATGGCATCACTAAATTAAATAATAAGATAGAACAATTCACATATTTAGGTAGCGGATGGCGGGTTGTTAAAATAAAAGAAATTGACTTCATAATAAATAAGTATAAGATTATGAATAGGTTAGCTGGACATAGTTATATCCCCACCCCGACAGCGTTAAAGTCTAAATACGCAATTGTCAATATCCAGAACACAGATGATGATATGTGTTTTATATATAGTGTTCTATCCCTCTTAAAGCGTGATGTTATACGCAGAAATAAGCATCGAGTTAGTGTTTACCAAAATTATTTGGATGAAATTAATTTTGACCTCATTAGTGATTGCCCGATGAGATTAAGTAACATACCTAAATTCGAACGCAAAAACCGTGAACTGAACTTAGCTATTAACGTTTTAATATATAGAAATAAACCAGCGAAACCTATCAACAATGAAGATTATATCAACAATGAAGATTATATCCCTCATCATCCCCAGTTAGATATTATTCACCGATCTAAGGTTATAGGTGGTAAACCCATATATTTATTATTATTAGAAGACGGTGATAATTTTCATTACACCGCAGTTTTTGATCTTCAAAAACTTATGAATTCACACCCAAATAGCTCCTGTCACCTTTGGATTCGCGTCAAATGGTGCCCACATTGCCTTAATGTCTTCAGACATAGGAGCGCTTATGATATCCATGTAGACCTATGCCGTAAGAATCAAATAGGTTCTACTTTATATACATTACCGAAAGAGAAAAATTTAATATTCTCAAACTATGCAAAAACAGTAACCCCGCCATTCGTGATATATGCCGATTTTGAGGCGATTTTACCTGAGGATATCACCCACCATCAAAAACACATGCCAATAACAGCAGGCATGTTACTAATTAACAATTATAACAAAACTAGATTTTATTATGAGTTTGTTGGTGAGGATTGCCTGTTGTCTTTCTTGCATAAGGTGGAGGAAATTGCTGTCACAATTGTCCTACCATATTACGAAATTAACGGTAATAAGCCTATGCAAACCTTTGTCTTTCGCTGAAGATCGTGCCTTTTATAATTCCAGGACCTGCTATCTTTGTAAAAAATTTATTAGAGATAGAGTTAGGGACCATTGTCACTTCACAGGTAAGTATCTTGGTGCTGCCTGTAGGAAATGTAATGTGTCTCGCAGAATTCAGAAGTAGTGGATATATGACCCACATGCACCCACCCCCTCTTCCAATCTCTTATTTTATAGTAAAAAAACCTCAAATTTTTACACTTTTAACTCTTTTTTGACCTTTATTTTGTTTTTCGGCTTTAAACCCTATAAACATAAAGAAAATAGGAGAAGAAATGGAAATTCACAAACCCCAGTTAGGGTTGCGTGCATGTGGGTCATATATCCACTACTTATCGAAGTATCGATTGGCAAGTCGCCAGGTTGGTAAAATTGCTAACTAAAAATCTTGATATCTTGAAGAATAAAAAAATTATGAAAATAGTAAAACTGCTCTGAGAGGACAGTGGTATTTTTTTTTCACTGTCCTCTCAACAGTTTTTTTGATCCGGATCATTTTTTTATTCAACCTATTTCGTTTATCAAATCTCTTCCAATATACAAGCTGGCCAGACTCATACATCAGAATCAATTCGATAATAGCAGCACACCTTATTATTCGCTTCTCGCTCGAATACGATTTCATCGGCGTTTTAAGCGTGCTGCTCGAAAGTACAAATGAATTCGAAAGTGAATCCGAAAGAGGTCCGAAAACAACTGAGAAATAAATGTGCACATTATAGAATCGATCCGGGGGTGTTCGAAAGACTGGTGACGATAATTACCGGTTCGCCACCACACCCGTTTCAATATTTTTTTTTTCATATTTATGTTTAAAAATTAATTAATTAATAAAAAAATAAAAAAAATAAAATAAATAAAATAAAATATAAATCTAAGATACCCACACCATTTTCAATATTATTTTCAAATTTTTAATATTATTTTATGTTGAAAAAAAACTAACCTCAGATGTGATTTGAACCACTAGAATTTGAACCACCTTGTCAGTCTAGCCCACTGCGCTATTAGACTTTGGATTTTTGTCATTTTTTAAATTTTTAATTAATAAAAAAATAAAATAAAATAAATAAAATAAAATAAAAATAAATAAAATAAAATATAAATCTAAGATACCCACACCATTTTCAATATTATTTTCAAATTTTTAATATTATTTTATGTTGAAAAAAAACTAACCTCAGATGTGATTTGAACCGCTATCTATTTGAACCACTGTGCTAGTCTATTCACACTGCGCCACCGGGCTTTGGATATTTCTTATTTTTTAGACTCTCACATTATGAATAGTAACTTTTATTCTAAATTTTTATAAATAATCGATTCAAGTTCTTTAATTCTTTCCTTTAATTCTTTAATTTTATCTAATCTTTTATTAGCAACTTTTACAGCATTTATATAAAAATGTCTATACTTTTCATTTTCTATCATTAATTCCTTAATATATTCTGATGGATTTTCTCTTCTTTTTATTCTCTGGTATTTAACTTCATTCAATTCATTTTCCATTCTTTCATTCATTTTTAGAATATATTTTTTTATTGATTTTAAATATATAAAAATGAATAATATAAATCTCAAAATTCAAGAAAAAAATAAATTAAATCTTGATTATAATAAAGAATTTACTCATGAAATCAAGAAAAATGATATTTTAAAAATCTCCCCAACTTCAGGATCTATTGCAAACTTAAATCGTAGGGGTGATATAGTTTTTCAATCTCTTCAAACATCAAACCCAATAGATATTTGTAATGCCAAATTATATTATAAAATTGAATTAGAAATTGAAGCAAACAAAGATATAACCCTAGAAAATAATTTCTTTCCAAATTTATTCTCCAACATGAGATTAAAACTAGGATCATCAGAAATTGAAACTGTTTTACATCCAGGAGTATATTCTACAATGTTAAATTTTATTTTGACTGGTTGTGATTATAAAAATGAATATGGTGAATTAACAGGCTGGATTCCTGATGTTAATAAAGGGGAATTAGATAAAGATGGTTTAGATGTAAACCACGGTTACCATAAAAGAGCTGAACTTTATAAATCTAAAAAATTTGAAGGTTATTTTGAATTAAAACACTTGTTCGGATTCCTTCAAAACTATAATCGTGTACTTCATAATGTTTTTATAGAATTCATCTGTAATAGAGTAGAAGGTGATAAAAGATTGTTCTATGGAGACAAGGATACAAAAGCTAAATTAAAATTATCAACACTTGAATTACATATACCTGAATGGACATTAAATCCACATTCTGAGATTAAACTCCTTGAAAGATTAAATTCCAACAAATCTATAAATGTAAATTATTTAAATAGAATCTGTAGTGAATTTAGTATGACAGAGGGTTCAACATATTCTATAAAGGTAGCAAATTTAGCATACCGACCAAGATATATCTTGATTGGATTCAAAAAAGTAGATTCATCTTTCCAAAAAAATAACAACTTGTTTGTTCAAAAGATTGGAAATGATAATTTAAAAACAATCCAAATTCAATTAAATAGTTCTTATTATCCAATAAATAGAATGGAATTTAATATTGAAAATAATGAAAACATATTCCCTTATCTAAATTATATTGAAACATGTTATGATTTCAAAGTTGAACCGCAATTAAGTTTAGAAGATTTCAAAAATTTATATTCTATATTTTGTATAAATGTTTCAGACCAAGATGATCGCCTAGCCATAAATAATGTTGATGTTACACTTCATGTAACAAAGGATTCTAATTTTAAAGCTAAAGTATATACATTAATATTAGAAGAAAAGAAAATAGAAATGAAATTATATGGTGGAAAGATTTCAATTATTGAAAATGTTAGGGGAGATTCTTGATATAATCCCTGATATTTTAACATTTTAAAATGTCTTTAAATAAATATTGGAGATGTGAAACATGTAATTGTCAAGTTACAAGACATCATAAAGCAAGTCATCTTAAAACTAAAAAACATACGAGAGTTGATAAAGCAGGAGGTGATCTACAATCTTCAAAAACAACATCTTCAATATTAAAACCTTTTACTACAGAAAAATATCCAGGTGAAAGACATTTATTTAAACACAACTATACTGGACCAGGAACAAGATTAGATATTAGATTAGATGAAAATAATAATCCTAAACAAGGAGAAGAACCAATAAATAGAATTGATCAAGCAGCTTTAAAACATGATATTGCTTACAATTCAGAAGATCTTAGAGATAGACATGTTGCTGATGTTAATTTAATACATGATTTAAATAGTATCCAAAATCCATCAACCCAAGAAAAGATTCAAAGAGCTCTAGTTAAATTAGCAATGAAAGGTAAGATTTTCATAGGCTTAGGACACAGTCCGATCACCATGGGTGCAAGACTTCCTAGGAAAGCAAAAGATGTTGCTAATAAAAAGATTATCGAAAAAGCAGAGATTGAAAGATCCCTCGAGAGTACAGCCAAGACTAGTTTACAAACCCCAACAGAATCAGAAATAAAATATGCTAATGAATTACACCATGAATTTAGAAAAAATAAAAAATATTTAAAAGTTCAAGTACATGAAAAAGATCAAACATGGTCTGCAGATTTAGTCTTTATGCCAACCAAATCATCAGACCCTGAAAAATATAAAATAATTTTAACAGTAATAGATTTATATACAAGATTTGCTTTTGCAAGGTGTTTAGAAAATAAAACAGGATATTCTATTACAGAAGCATTTGAAAATATATTTGAAGAATATCAAAGAATTCCAAAATATTTATGGTGTGATAAAGGAACAGAATTTTATAACAAAGTTTTTACAAAGTTTTTAAATGAAAATGATATTAAATTATATTCAACAGAAAACGAAGGAAAAGCAGTTGTGGTTGAAAGATTAAATAGAACATTAAAAAATAAAATGTGGAAATATTTTACTGCTATTGGAAAACAAAAATGGAACAATGAATTGTTACAAAAGATTGTAAATGAATATAATAATGATGTACATAGTTCTATAAAATCAACACCCTTAAATGCTTCCTTGAATCCTGAAACCATTAAAGTGGTAAATATTGAAAATGATGTTATTGAAAAACCAAAGTTTAAAATTGGTGACCGAGTAAGAATATTTAAATATAAAAATAAATTTGAAAAAGGATTCACAGCAAAATGGACAAATGAAATTTTTATTATAAATAAAATACATTATACAACTCCAATAACATATAGCATCATTGATTTAAATAATGAAAAAATATTAGGTAGATTTTATAATAATGAGTTACAGAAAACAGATTTTTAAGTCGACAAGCCCTAAAACAAACTTTTCCATATTTCAGCTTCTTCTCTATCCAAATAAATATAATTATATTTTTCTCTCCAATGATTATCAACAAACATATCAAACATATTCTTATCAGGTTCAACATTTGAAAATAAATCATTATAAATCATATTCTTATCACGGCGATCTAATTTAAAAAATATAAAACAATTGGAATTATTTCTTATTGAATTTTTATCTAAAGCATAATATGTTTGAGATATATAAATAACATTACAATTATTATGTCTTCCTCTTGTAAAGTAACTCTTTTGGATCTCTTGATTTTTCATGTTGACAACATCATCAAATATAACTAGATTCTTTTTATCTTTAGGAAGTAAATCACAATGTAAAACATCTTCAGGTTTATTAGAGAATAAAACTTGAATTGCTTGCCCCTGATCTTCACAAATATAATCATTTTTATTATTAATATCTGATTCTAAAATCTTTTCCTTATACCAATCAACCATATCACAAGGATGAAAAACCTCTTCGGGATATGTATGTTGATTTTTAAAAATATCAATTATAGCTTTTTTAGTTAATTTATTTTCAAATCCACATTTCAAAAGTTGTAATTCTGGTTGGTTTATAGTTGTAGAATAAAAGATTAAATTATTATAATCTAAAAAATCATCTTCAAGCAACATTTTCAAAACAAGTACATTCTTTCCACATCCAGAAGAACCAACAATTAATAATCTAAAATTATCAGGAAATACTTTATTATTAAATTTACTCTTATGTCTATTTAAAATTGGTTTCCAAATATCCATTTTGTTTATTATAAAATGACAACTGAAGAATCTTTGCAAGAATTAATAAATTCAAATAAAAATAAATCAGTAGTAATCTCTGGTAAAAAATATTTTATTGGAAAACATGTAAAAGAACAAGTTAAAGAACGTATAGGGAGTTCCTCCAAATCCGGTGGCATTCTTCCATTAGCTGCTTTAATACCTGCAATCATTGCCCGACTATCAGGTGCTGCTGGAATAGCTGGAGGAATTGCAACTACAGTTCAAAAAGCTAAAGAATCTCAAAAGACAGACCTAGAAAAAGAAAAACTACAAACTGAAATCGATTCAATGAAAAAGGTAGGGCAAGCTAAAGGGGGAGTGTCCGTTGGAAAGGGTCTCTATCTTAATCCATATGAGGGGAGTCTGCAAAAGTCTCATGGAAAGGGTATCTATCTTGATCCTTATAAAGGTAGAGGTTTAAATGATTTTTTAAAAAATCAAATTTCTACATCTGAATCTTTATCTTCAAAAGATAAAGAAGATTTAAAAAAAATATGTAAATCTTTAAAGAATGGATGCCTTTGTAAAACTAAAAATGGTAAAGGATTATACTTGAAGCCCTTCGAACTATGATACCATTTTTGATACCATTAAAATGGTATATGAAGAAAGATTAGCACTTTTAAAAAAATTACAATCAGAACAAGATAAATATAATAAAAAAGATACAACTCAACATGCTGAATCTATAATATTAAATGAGGTAATAACACAACAACAGGGGCCAACAATTAAAGCTATAAAAGAGTTGGAAGATTTCAATGAGCAAGCAAAATTTAAAGAGTTAGAAGATAAAAAACAAAAAATAAAAGAACTAGAGTGGCAGGATAAAGAAAAAGAATCCAGTGAAAACCATCCTGAAAGAAATCAAAGAAAACGCAGAAGAATTTCTAATGTGGAAGAAGAAGAAATGTTTTTAAAAACAAAACCTCTTAAAGTTGATCCTAAAATTAGAGATGATTTACCTCCTTCAATTAGACCCACATTTAATACTAATACTAAAGGATATCAAATAATAACAATTAATAAACAAAACTTTACTTTATATTCAAATTCAGAAAATAAATCACGTATTCATTCACAAAATGTTTATAATAATGAATATTTAGACTTTGAATTTACAGATGATTTTTATAGATTACTTTGTGGATATTCTTCAGATGATGTTGAAGAAATTAAAAAATATTTAAATTTAATAAGATTAATAAGAGCTAGTTCTAAAGCAAAATATATTCAAGATTTAAAGAATTATTTAAATAAAAATGAAAAGGGTTATGTTGTTACAGAGGGTGAGGGATTGGTTGAACCAAACCCAATCAATCTTTTTATTGAATTAAGAAAACTATTATCTGCAAGGAAAGCAGGACATAATAATTTAGATTCTGATATTTTAAAGATTTCTAAAGATTTGTTAAAACAAGGAATAATTTCAAAAGATAAATTTAATAAATATACGAAGTTATAAAATACAAAATGACTTGTCCTTCAATATTAGATTTTTTAAAAACATTTGGAATAAATGCAAAAACAAATTTTGATTTAAAGGATTATGCAAATTATTTAAATTTAAAAATAAAAATATTAATGAATGATGAATTGTCGAGTCTGAAAGAGAATAATATAATAATCAATTATCAAAATTCAAATGAAAAAGGATCTCATTGGGTTTGTATATATAATAAATCTATATACTTTGATTCTTTTGGGATTAAACCTACTAAAGAAGTTGAAGATTATCTCTCGGAAAACTATACTTTTAATTCTTTACAAGTTCAACCTAATAATACTAAAATATGTGGTATTATAAGCTTATATGTTTTGTATAGATTGAATAAATCAAAAGGAGAAGGTTTCACTTCCTTAATCCAAGAAATTTATAATGATTTAAAATCTATACTATGAAAATGGAGCTTCGCAACCCTCCAGAAGATAATTTAAAAAAAATGGTAAACATAATGTCAGATAAATATTCAAGAACTTTATCTATAAATTCAAAAGAATCAGACTTTACTATAAACTTTCAAGATTCAATTAAATTAGATCAAAATTTAAATTATGAATTAGGACTATTATGGTTTTGTGCTTATAATACTATTTTTAATATAACTAAAGATAATAACATATTTTATTATATAAGCCCAAAATCTACAGATAAGATTATAATAACAATCGAACCCGGAGCTTATGAGATAAAAGATTTAAATAATATACTTTCTAAAAAAACAAATGGAGCCATCAAAATTAAAATAGATTTACCAACTTCAAAATGTATAATGACTTTAGAGAATATAGGAATTCGTTTTCAAAATAATAGTTTCTTTAGAACAATTTTAGGATTTACACAAAACCATTATAGCACACCTGAAGTTACATCAGAACATATTATAAAAATAATAAATACAAACACAATAAATATTCATTGTGATTGTATAACAGGTTCTTATATTAATGGTAAACAAACAAATGTTTTATATTCCTTTCCCTCAAACACAGTTCCTATGGGATATAAAATAGTTGAAAGAATGAATCCTCCAAATTATTTACCTTTATGTAGAAAATATATAATGGATATTAATTTTAAAATTCTTAATCAAGAAGGAGAATTGATTGATTTTAATGGAGAAGAGATTTCAATGTATTTACATTTGAAACAGGTTTGAAGATTCATTTTAAATTATTAATAATGAGTTTCTTATATTCCATGTAATAGAGGTGGTGGAACAATAAAAACAGGGTTTAATACAGAAGAAATATTAACTTTAACAGAAAATAAATATATTAATGAAAGAGGTGATTCAATGAAGGGTGATTTAATTTTAAATGGACACAAGATAAAAGAATTATCTTTTCCAACTGATGAAGCTGATGCAGTTAATAAGAAATATGTAGATGGTGTTAAAAAATATACTGATTTAACAACAACAAGAATTGAAAGTTCATTAACAACAAAAATTGATTCAATGGAATCAAAGCTTAATAATATCGAACAACGATTTAATGATAAATTTGACAAGTTACAAAGTCTGTTAACTGAACAAGTTGTAAAGGTTAAATACTAGCATATTAAATTCTAAAGATAAACAAATTATGAATACTAAATTTAATACAATATATAATATAATAAATGAGATGATTACATCATTTAATAAAAGAATTTCAAATTTAGAGTCTCATGGAACACACATTAACACCACACATAGTATTAGAAAAAGAGCTGCTGAATTAGAACAGAATAAAACATTATTACCCCATACATATAAACATTTTATAGAACCAAGTTTAATAACAACAAACAGTAAAGAATGGGGTGTTTTTATGGTGTAAAGATTATTGATCCTTATTTCTTTTTGTTTGATGATGATAATGAAAGAATGAAATGGTTTGTGAAATGTGATTATAATAGTAAGCTTGAAAAGGGTAATGTTATAATGACTAGTTATGATTTACCACACGGAGATTGGTATGTTAATACTCATTCACATGGACTACATAAAGTTAAAAGTAAGAATATTATTTTTAAAAGCACACTTGTACAATATATAGATTTAATATTTTATGAAAAAAAGGTTGATGTTGATGAAGTTCGTAAAGCATTGAGAGAATTGTATAAAGATATCCTCTCAACAAGAGTTTCTTTTGATATCCGAGTATTGGTACCAGATGGTGCTCAGAAGAATAAAGTCTTATTTTTTTAATTATTAAAATAGAAGAAGTAAGAGAAGAAAAAATTTACCCAGAATTGAGATCATCAGGATATTATTCTTCCAAGGCCTTGGCTCCCACAGAAATTGAAATTATGAGAGTAAAAGAATTTAAATCAGAAACCTTACATTTACAAGATTTATTAAAGCATTATAAAAAAATTAAAAATAGATGGAATAAAGGGAATACAGTTTTAAAAGTTATAGGTTATTCTTTAGGATTTGCATCTACAATATTAACAGTTATTTTACCCATAACTTTACCAGTTGTTACTCTTGCACCTGTAATACTTGGAAGTATTTCTGTAGCTGATGGTTTCTTAACTGAAATAGTTTCATTATCTTATACTTCTAAAAAGAAAAGTTTATATCGTGAAGTTTGTTTATCAATAGAATTAGGAATCTCTAAATTATTTTTATTTCAATTAAAAGCTTTGGAAGATGGAATCCTGACAGACGAAGAAATAATGAAATCAAATCAAATAATACAAGATATAAAGAATGAGGTTATAAGATTAAAAAGGGAGGGCATGGTGGCTAATGTTATAAGTAATAAAAAAACATCTCGAGAAAAATGGTTAAAGAATTCTTACTTATAAAATGGATGTATTTTTAAAAAAAGTAGATCAAGTTGCTATAGTTGATACTTCTAAATTAAACATGTTTTTATTAAAAGAAAAAGCTTTAGAGTTTACTAAGATTTTAAGTGAGAATCCTAATTTTACTCAATCTCAAATTTGTAAAATGTTAGGTACTTCGGATTCTACTATGAGAAGAATAAGAAATGATTTAGGAATGTCTTCTCCTTTTAGACATGTTGTTAAAAGTAAAAAATCTAAAAAGGGAGTGTCCGTTGGAAGGGGTCAGGGCCAAGGGTTCGTTGATAAGGTTGAAACTCAAACTCCAAACGTCCTAGCAGGAAAGTCTTTTTATTGTACAGATTGTTCAAAAGTTTTTAAATCTAGTAAATCTTCTCAGAATGCCCTTCAGAATCATGTTTGTAGAACTTCTCTTAAATCAAAAGATACTTTAGCCTCTGGGAACCTAACCTCCGGGGCTTTTAGTATCTTTAATAATAAATGGAAGGGTCAGGATCATTCTGAGGGAGATGAAGAATTAGATGAGGTTTTAAATCGTGGATGAACACTTTAATATTTTACTTTAATAAATGGAAAGGGTCGCCTCTGATGATGATGTTTTAGATTTAATAAGACATAATCCTATTAGTTAAAAAGAGTCAAAAGCTGCATTACTAGAATATAAAGAAAAATCTTTAACAACTCAAGCTTTGTATGGAGAACAGCTAGTTGTTAGAATGCCTGCAATACGAGTTTTAATAGAAGCTTTAGGAGAAGATTCTATGAATGCAAATGAAGAACTTAATCGGATAAAGGAGGAAAGAGATTATCTATTTAAAAAAGTTGAAGATGTTGATACTGAATATTTAAAAAGAATGACTAAAGAGATTATAGTTATGAAACCTTCAGCTGAGGAAGCACGAGAAAAATTAAGACAAAGAGTAAAGAAAATATTAGACAAACGATAATAAAAATCTTAATAAGAAATATTCTTGAGATCTGTATGCTATTATTTTTCAATTGAAGAAATTCATTAATTAAATCATTAAATAATGTTTTAGATAAAATAACTTTTGAATTGCTATAATATGATTTTATATTTTCATATATTATTTTTAAATCTTCATTACTCGGGATTGGATTAACCATTTTTAAATCCAAAAAACAATAGATTCAGTCATGACTGAAAGTCTCTGAAAGTCTCTGAGGATTCAAATTCCAAAAGTCTCTGTGGATTCAAATTCCGAAAGCCTCTGAAAGTCTTTGAGGATTCTGAAATCCATTCTGAAAGTCTCTGAGGATTCAATCTCTGTGAATCTCTGAAAGTTATCCTGAATTCTACTTAACTGAATCTTATTATAATTAAATTCTTCTTCGGTTAGATTTTTTATATATTCTGGATCGATATTGAAGCATTTTTCCTCTATAGAGATTGAATTTTTAATTTGGCAAAATAGGGGTTTATTATCAAGATAATCAAATTGTGGGGGAACCTCTGGGTAAACTATCTCGACTCTATAAATAGCAAGATCTGTAATCTTTAGATTATAAACTTCATTTATTTTTTCGAGATTTTTTATTATAGGGATTAAATCATTTCCAATTGGAAGCGTTGTTACCAAATCACTTAGAATAAATCTTTTGTCATCGTAATTTGATAATGATACCTTTGCTGCTTCTTGTAGATACATATTATGCTTCACAGATTTAAGTTGATGTACCTCTTCTACTTTATCTTGATGGTTTTCTTTTAGTGCATCTTTATAATCTTGATGAGTGATATTCTTAGATACTACTTTTTGTATTCCTTTACATTTATTATCTTTAAAGGTTTTTGTATCTGAGGTTATTATTGGTCGTTCAAATGTATAATCTATTTCTTCCATTTCAAGGGTTGTTGGATTTTTATACTTGATTTTAATTGTTTGCTTTTCTGTTTTTGGTTTTTCTGTCACTTCAAGAGAATATTGTTTAGATCTAATAAATACTCCATCTAATATTATAACATTTGGTTTTTCATCTTTGAAGGTGAATAGTTCTCCAGATGAATTTATTAGTTTTGAAAGCACTTCATTTTCAGCTATTTCTTTTTTCACATCTTTACCATGTATTTTTAAAAAGAAACTGTCTGTATCCATTGCAAGTAAGGATATTCGATCTCCAAAGTATGGTGCTAGAACATCATAATAGGTTTCATACATTTGTAATTTTGATAATTCTAAAATAGAGAAACCCAAAAAGATTGGTTTATTATAAGTTTTTTCATTATTTTTTATTTCAATAGCAACTAGGTTCTTTGAGAACACTTCTGCATTTTTAAATGTAGGTTTTCCAAGCATTCTATTATATCTTGCAAAGTCTTTAGGACTATTTGTTAGGAGTTCTACTCGTGTATACTTGTCGACATTTTCCATAGTCTTGCCAAAGACTGCATTATTTAAAAGTTTATAAATCACATCTAGATAAATATTTCCAGCTCTTTTTGCTTCATTTCTTTTCTTAATATTTCCCTCTATAAACTTTTTCATAAATGGACCCTGTCGGAATTTTATAATAGAATGTATCTTCTTCAAACGTAGTCCATGTGAAAGATTAAATTGAAAGAGTCTATAATGAGAAAGATAATATTCTCTATCAGTTTGATCACAAAGAAATTTTTATATTTGCTACTATAAGTTTTAAGATTTGCCAAAGTGAAAGTTCTTCAATACTGATTTTTCTTTTTATAGGAGCATGGGGAAGAAATCTGGTTTTAGATTTTATTCTATCAGGATATTCATAATCACATTCTATAGCATATCCAATCTTTGAATCTTTAGGTGTTAATAGTATTTTTTTTATAAGAGCATCTAGTTTATCTTTTTCTTTGGGAATATCAACCCAGGTGAAGTCACCAATTGGTAAATATAGAGTCATTACACCTCCATATAAAGCTGTTGCATCACCATAAAATATTTCAAATGGATCGGTTAAAGCTTCTTTTATTAATTTAGAGTCTTCTGGAGTTTTTATTTGTATATAGTCTGCATCTGTATCTTTAAAAAATTTTCTACAAATGGTTACGGAATTATTTGCGGTTATTTCTCTATCCCCCATTACAGAGGAAATACCTCCTCTAATATTATGTTTAAATACATTAAACATGTCAAGATCAGTTAATAATTCTATTGTTTTATATCCGGATTCTACTTCCCCCCCTTCTTCACTCCATACATTATATAACATTATATCCCAAGCTAGAGCTGGCAGTGTTATATAATTATAAGGTTTTAATTCAAAGGCTTTACAGAATGTTTCAAAACAATCTGCTAAAATATAAACATCAAGGGATAAATACATGTCAGTATATTCTCCAAGGTTTTTACAGTTGAATAAATCCCACATTTTATTTGCTCGAGAATATTCTTGATCAGTAATATTTGATTGAGTAAGTGCTGAAGAGAAGTGCTCTTTACTAGGAAGGCTTGTTTCATTATATTTATCAAATGAATTCATGTAATCATAGGGATAGATTCCTTTTGCTAGAGATGTAGAATATTCTTCTGGAGGAATATTATATTTTGTCAAAACATGCTCTGTTGTATATTTAAAATCTTCTGGTTTCATTGTTTTAGCTATTGTATCTAGAGACATTTGAAGAAAGTTTAGAGAATCTATAAATTTTAAACAACCATATTGTACACATTTATATTTTTCTTTTGTTAAGCCGATAACCTTGAAAGAGTTTTTAGCATTTACTGCTAGAGCCTTTATAAATAAATGTAAATCATATCCAAAAAGATTGTGAAATATAACAGGTATAAATTTAGGAGTATGACAATTAAGATTACAAATTTTATGAGCTGCTCCTCGATAATTATTTTCACTTTTAAAATGATCGTGATCAGGGACTTTTTTATTTTTCTCCTTGGCCTCTCCTTCCCCTTTCTCTTTCCTCGTAGCCCTGACTCCTTTCCTCACCCGTTGATTTTCATGAAACATTCTTGTTTCTTGTTGTTCAACCATATTAATGAATTGATCCATAGGCGTTAAATCCTCATAGTTGGAGTTCCCAGGGAGTTGATTCTCAGAAATTGAATCCTCAGGGAGTTGATTCTCAGGATGACTTTCAGAAATTGAATCCTCAGGATGACCTTCAGAATCACCTTCAGAATTTGAATCCTCAGAATTTGAATCCTCAGAGAGTTGATTCTCGGAATGACTTTCAGAATCCTCAGGAATTGAAGTATCAAAGGGTTGTTTACACATCCAACAATTTAAAGCATTTTTATATTCTCTCCATTGCTCATTTGAAAATTTTATTTTATAATCTGTTTTTAATAAGTTAAATAATTCATGTTCTAAATCATTTATACTTTTAACAAAATGATTTAAAGCATCTTCTTCAGAGGTTCCTCTATATGAATATTCTTTAGATTCTATGAGTTTGGGATAATTACTTTTAAAAAAGAGTTTATAAGCTGTTGGTATTTGTTTAGCTGTTCTTATTGTATAAGATTTTCTATTTTCCCATAGAAAGTTTTTCATAGTCTGCCATATTGATCTTATTGATACCTTTTGAGAGCTTTGCGACCCCTGGGAATAATTATTCCAAGAATCTAATAAATTATTTTTTTCTATTATTTTTAAATATTCTTTTTCTAAATCACGTTCTATATTTATTGCTTCAAAGTCTCCCCTCGCCTATCTCCTCCACTGCTTGGTGTTGACTCCATTCTTCTTCATCTAGTCCTGATTCAAATAATCCTAGATCTTCTTCCTCCTCTTCTTGTTGAAGATTTAAATCTTGTCCTTGATCTTCATCTTCATCATTATAATCATAACCTTGATTAATCTCTCTTTGGTCAGCATTATTATATTCTTCTACTATTAAAAGATATATTTCTCTATTTTTATCTTGTTCTATTAATTCTTTATTTGAAATATAAATTGGTATAATACGTTTCCTAAATTCATCTTTCTTTGGAACATATTCATAAATATTAAGTTTAATATTATTTAAATCTTCAAATTTTGGAACGTCTTCAATTTTCATCGGGTGTTCAAACCCTTTTGGATATATTAATTCATTTTCATATTGTTTGTATTTTGAAACCCTTTGGGGATTTGTTGCTTGAGGATGAAGGTGTGCAAGTATTGACCATTGGAAACATTTGTTATCAGCATTCTGTACGTTTATAACATTGTTGGAGTCGAATGGTGTACGGATAAAAGATTTAGGATTTGGAGGTGCTGCTCTCCAATATTCAATTTCCATAGATTGGAAAGAATGAAATCTTAAATTTGATTCTCCCAATTCTTGTTCTACTTGTTCTTGTTGTTCTTCCATCTCTTTACACAAATCTTTAATGGTTTTATTTATTCCTTTTGTTGAGAATAAATATTTAAAAGGTGATTCAACACTAGAATCTAAAGGAGTTGTGTTCGCTTCTTCACCTCTCCAATATTTTGTAGTGATTTTTACTTTATATTTTATAATATTGAATCTTGATCGACCAAAAATTCTTATAGCATTATCCATTGAATTTTTTATGTTTTGTTTATTTTCTCTTATATACTCTGAAATTGTGGAGGAAAACATTTGTCCTCCAAATACATCTATGTGATTGAAATTATCCCAATTATATTTTTCTTTTTCAATATGTTCGGGTTCAATATCAGAATCCTCAGGATCCTCAGAATCAGAGTCTCTTTTATGTATTGGTTGTTTGTTCTTTATAGCACATGATTTTACATGTTTTAAATAATAAGATTTTATATTAAATTTTGATTTGCATATAGGGCATTCTAATTTTTCTCTATTTTTAGGAACTCCAATACAACTTTCAAAATGTTTATCATATCCTGAATGTAAATATCTAACTTTACATTTGGTGCAAATTTTTGAGTTTGAATTATCAAGTCTATTTGTTTTTAATAAATGAGCTTTTGATTTTTGATGAGATACTAGAGCTGTTCTAGTTTTAAATTTTTTTTGGCAAACGTCGCAATTATAAATATTCATTTTTTAAAAGAATTTTTTATTGGATACTATGTTTTTGGATTTTTAAAATTTTTATAATTTTAATTTATGTTTCACCAACCAGGCGGTTTGCCGAGTTCTTATAAGCGATTTCCTATAAGTAGTGGATGAATGACCCACATCCCCGCAAGCCAATGTGGAGCTTGGTAACCACCATCTCTTCTCCATTTTTCCCTATATTTATGGGGTTTGGAGATGAAAACCTTTGGATATATGTTTTCAAAATAAAGGGCATAATGGGATTAAAAATGAAAAGATTTAGTGTCTTTTTACTATAAATAAGGGGGTTGGTAACCACTGACTCACTGGGGGTTGTGGGGATGTGGGTCATTCATCCACTACTTTCAGAGACAGTTACCTATTGTATTTCACAATTTGAGGGGGTATGACCTCCATCATATTTTGAAGTATGGTTTCAATAATTTTCCTTCTTGGGAATTGAATATTATTCCAATCACTACGGAAAAATTTATCTCTCTCATCGCGTACATTAACAAACTGCCTGTTCGTTTTATTGACAGCATGCAGTTTGTTAATTCATCACTTGCAAAAGCTGTTAAGACTCTTTCCGATCTGCCTTTAACTTCTTCTGTTTTTGATGGCGCAATTGTTCGAGCAAAAGGTATCTTCCCTTATGACTTCGCTACATCTCTTGAGGTCCTGGAATCAACTCTTGAATTGCCTCCGATTTGGGATTCTGTGTCTAATGATGAATATGAATTAGCCCAAGTTATTTGGACTCAACAAAATTGCAACAATATGTTAGACTATATGTTAACATACCTTAAACTTGATGTGTTTCTCCTCGCAGATTATTTTACACAATTCCGTGAAAAGGCCATTGCATACAATGGTCTTGAGCCTCTAAATTTTTATGGTATTCCCGGTATGTCATGGGCCTCAGCGCATATGACATTAAAGGAACCCATTGAACTTTTACAGGACATGGAAATGTTTAATTTCTATGAAGGAGGGATACGGGGTGGGTTAACATTTGTTAACAAACATTATGTTGTAAGTTCTGAAGACACAGAACTCTTGTATATAGATATAAACAACTTGTATGGTTGGGCCTTAAGCCAAAATCTTCCGTATGGTGATTTTGAATGGGTGTATGATGACCTTGATTCTGTCTTGTATGAATGTATGAATGCTGATATTGATAACCTTCCATATGGCTATACTATGGAGGTTGATATCGATATCC
Source organism: Schmidtea polychroa (assembly GCA_959609185.1). Taxonomy (NCBI): domain Eukaryota; kingdom Metazoa; phylum Platyhelminthes; order Tricladida; family Dugesiidae; genus Schmidtea; species Schmidtea polychroa. Next base: position 24,747 of record CAUHTR010002491.1, read on the forward strand.
CTGATTGCTTGCATGATTTTTTGAATGATTTTCCGATTGGTCCCGCCAGATTCAAAAGTTGAGAAGCTGATGCTCACGCATTGGCCGAAGAAGAACCATGTTCTTCATTGGCGACTTCTCAAGTTGTACATTGAATTGGGGGCTTTAATTAAAAATGTACATAGGGCAATTAAATTTAAGCATGCACCTATTTTTAAAGATTACATATCAACTAATACTAATTTGCGCTCAAATTCTACATGCGAGCTGCATAGAGATTTATATAAATTATTTAATAATAGTCTGTATGGGAAATCTGTGGAAAACCTTAAAAAACGGATGAATTTGAGGCTATGCAATTCAGCTGAAAAGATGATTGTATATGCCTCAAAACCTACATTCAGAAAATCTATCAGAATTGATGATGATCTGATTGCAGCTCATCTAAATAAGGATTCTATATGTTTAGACAGGCCTAGCTACATTGGCCAATCTGTGCTAGACCTGTCTAAACTGAGGATGTACCAGTTACAGTATATAGAATTGGCAAAATATAGAAATGAATTTAACTGTGATATAAATATCGTTGCCGGCGACACCGACTCCTTTTTCTTAGAGATAAAGCACTGTAAGCTTGACACTCTTTTGCCGGCAATGATTCGTGATAATCTTCTAGACACTAGTAATTATGATCCTGCTCATCCTTTGTATTCAAAGAGTTTGGATTCTGTGATAGGGAAATTTAAGGATGAAAGTAAAGGGCTTGGTTATAAGGAGTGGGTGTTCTTGCGCCCTAAGTGTTATAGTTTGTTAGGAGATAAGGCAACACTTAGGGCTAAGGGAGTTCAGCTTGGTAATACTGAGATGGGGCACCAGTCTTATTTAGACTGCTACAACAACAGCGTAGTATATACGGTGCCACAAACGAGAATAGGTACTAGAAACCATCAGCTCTTTACTTTCAAGAATAGGAAGATAGCCTTGTCGAACAACGATGACAAGAGACTATGGGTGGGGCCTAATACCAGTCTGGCATATGGACATTATTTAGGATTTGAGGAAACTGATGCTGGCCAGGTATTTACTCATGAAGAGATTGGACCGCTTTTTGGTGGAGAAAGCCAAACCCTTTTGAGCATTACCCATAGGGGGAGAAAATATTTTGTCGGATAAACTCGGGGCAGTACCCTTGCGAGCAATACCCAATAATAATAATAATAATAATAATAATAATAATAATAATAATAATAATAATAATAATAATAATAATAATAATAATAATAATAATAATAATAATAATAATAATAATAATAATTGTTCATTCGCGAATTCATAATAATCAGAATAATAATCATCACACATAATCATTTTATTGTCATATACATGTTCATATCTACATCGAGCTGCTTCCATTTGTGCACGACATACTTGAGATCGATAATCAGGGATCATAGCAGTCATAACACCTCCAGTACTTTCAGTAATATTAAACAATCTCGTAGCTGAACTCTTCTCAATCATTTTATTTGGAACCTGTCCTTGTGTAGCTACACATAAATTTGATCTCATGTTATTCCTTTCTGAACACAAAATAATATCGATTCGACCATTTTGATCTTGAGCACATTTCAACAAATTTGTTTGATCCATATTCAATTCACCAGGTACAGATTGAACTAATTGTCGGTCTCGAGATAATGTGATTAGAGAGAATCCATTATCCAGAACTTTAAGAGATTTGCTAGATCTGATAACATCGTCTTTACAAATAGTTTCTATTTCCATTTTGCTGCGGGTTCTATTCAACCTTGCCATTAAATCATCGAGATCCATCAATTCCCCGTTATATTTAAATCCATAATTTGTAACTTTGTTATTTTCCATAAATTCCAACCAAAATCGAAGAGAACTCCTTCAACAAACTTCAATTCAACCTTAAATCCATTCGAAATCGATAAATCTAAAACTCAAAATTACACTCAACTAAATTCAAAAAAAATTGAAAACTACCTCTTGCTCGCGTCTGTGTGCGCACACAGCCAAAAACAGAAAAGAAAAGCGCACACAGACGCGAGATCAGATTAAAACTTTCACCCTCTCAATTTTACGCGTCTGTGTGCGCACACAACCAAAACAAAGAAAAAAGCGCACACAGACGCGAAACAACTAATAATTCACCATCCTCCCCCCCTTGACACCTTAGTGTCAATCTCAAATCCCCATCAGCTTCTCCTTCTTCTTTTAGACTCAAACATAATTTGAAGATACATTCCCGTGTCAGTTTATTCCTTTTCCCCTTCATTTCTTGCACTTCCCTCGCCGTTTTATCCCTTTTCCCTTTCATTTTCTGCATTTCCCTCACCATTTCATCCCTTTCCCCTTCATTTCTTGCACTTCCCTCGCCGTTTTATCCCTTCTCCCCTTCATTTTCTGCATTTTCCTCGCCATTTTATCCCTTCTCCCCTTCATTTTCTGCATTTCCTCGCTCATTTATCCCTATACCCTCATTTCCTGCATTATGGCTCAATCTCCAATAACCCTCACAAACCAATCTCCAATAACCCTCACACACCCATCTCCAATAACCCTCACAAACCCATCTCCAATAACCCTCACAAACCCATCTTTGTATTATATAAGCCGCCGCGCCACGCACCTTTTTTGAAAGATCATTGTGGATTCTCCATCCACCATCGCTATACTCGGCCAAGCAGCTGTCCATGTTCAGTTTGTTTAGGTGTAATCTCTCCATTATTCTTTCTCCCTTTTTCGCCAATTCAATATTCCACCCTTTTCCCTGTTGCATTTCATTTAGTGACCAGTTTTCACTTAATGTTTTTATAAGCATTTTACAAAGTCGTTCTTTGATTGCTTCGTGTTTCGATTCCCCAATCGACACCTTGTCTTTCATGTTCATCTTTAGAGGCGTTCGCGGCACCATTAGAGGCGTGCAAGCGAGTTCCAGTGATCCTTGTTGTTTGAAACTGTTCGATGATTCGTTCAATTTTTCCAAAACTTCTTTGGCCCCTTGATCATTATCACGTACAGTTTCCCATGATTTCCCATATACCCTACTGGTCTCCTTGTTTGGCCTCTCCCCTTTGGAGTCTTCTGCCCCTTTTACATTATCACGTTCTTCTTTTAATCGATTAACTTCCCCTTCGTCGTCCTGCATATCATTAACCGCCGCCTCGGGCGTTAAATCCTCTGATTCTGGTTTGTCTTTTTCCCAATTACTCATCACTTCCGTTGTCTTCGGTTCTACAATTTTATCGTCAGATAATTTTATGATCTCACCAGCCCGGCAAGCCTCATCTTGCTTTTCCCCCGTATTCATTTTTCCTTGAACATTTTGTGTGATTGTCATAACGTTAACTAATTCGTTAGTTCTTCCAGAATTGAATATTTGCCCATCTAAATGACTCTGAGCTCCTTGCTCTTCATTAGATGCCTTACTCCTGTCGAGTGGCATGTCCTCAATTCCTCGAGATGCCCGTAACTCGTCATTGAACATTTCAGTTACCGCAAAATAACTCTGAACCGTCCTCATTGATGCGTTTTCATCTAATAATTCGTTGTGTCTCTGCTTACATCCGGTAACCTTGCAGAAAGATTCTTTACGACATTCCTTGGCCATGTGATTTCCTTTGAAGCAATTCCTGCACAGTTTCTTTTCTTCGATGACTCTCTTCCTTTCTGAAATTGTGAGTTGCTTAAACTTGTCACATTGGTCTAGGTAATGTTGACCACCACATTGTACACACTCTGATCTATAGCCGTTAGAGTTATTCACCTGTATAACCGTTCCACTTTTAACTCTGCCATCTGGTTGCCCCGTAAAATGCGTCCAACCTCCTGGATTGAAGCTTTCTCTTTCTCTAGACACACCTTCTACTCTTGACACATCATAAGCCCTGGTGCATGGTTGAGTCCCATACACGACCTCGTTAGTGGACCTTAGGATCTCCGCTTCTTGTTGTATCCATCTTCTCAAATCCTCTATCGTCTCCCGCAATTCCTTTTCTATTTTCTCTTTCTTCCATTTATACACAAGATCCGTTGTTAACTTGCCCAAACACTTTTGAAACAGATATCCAGTCTTTAACTCGGATTCTTTCCCAGTGGATTTAAATCGCACGGTGACTGTTTCTAATAATCCAACAAATAAGTCAAGATCCTTCAAATCTCCTTCTCGAATTGGCCTGAACTGGTCCATCTCCTCTAACATTGATAAATATATCCTTTTATCTCCACCATATCGCCTATCCAACTTCTCTTTTGCCATTTGATAAGCCTCTGCCGAATATCCAAGATTTTCAATTAACTTTAATGGCTCTCCGTGAAGGTACTTGTGCAGGTGAAACATCTTTTCAACCTCATCACCTTCCGCTTCGTCAACACATGCAGTAAAAGCTGCTTTCCATGGTTCGTACTCTTTCATCTTGCCTTCAAAAACAGGGATTGTAATTTTCTGTAGACTTTCCAGTTTTCTTTTATGCACGGAATTATTCTTCTTGATTGTATCATCATTCCCCTTTTCCTTCTTTTCCATAAAAGATTGATTTGCTTTTCTTTCCATCAATGCCCCAATTATTTGATGTTTTTCCTCGATCTCCTGCAGGTCTTTATCTAAGATTGCAGTGATGTCCAATCTATGCAATTTTTCACTGATCGTTCTTAGATCTCTTAATTCTTCATCTAGACTCTCCTTTAGATCTTCATATTCTTCCAACCATTTGCTAACATCCTTACCCTTTATATCATTCAGAATCTTGTTTCTCCATCTCGTTAATTTTCCTTTTTTCATTCTCTTTTTCCACAATTCTTCTTCTAACATCTCTTCGTCATTGCCACCGCACAGCCTGAGTGACAAATGAAGTGTCGACCCTACTTGTATCCTATAATAGTTCAATCTTCTTTTATTTTCTAACTGCTTTCCTGCGTATACTAACATTTGATAATTTACCGGAATTCCTTCTTTGTCCTGGATTTTTCCTTTTATCTTTTCAATTGTGTCATTCCATTCTACGTCAAGAGTAATTGTCTTACCAGTAAGAGTCTTGACAAATATTTGATTTATACTTCGCCATCGCAACTCAAAACCCATTACCCCGCTCGCCCTCACCCTTGACTCAGCTCTGTTCTTTACCCTGTTCCCCTGGCTTCCCCCTTTAAAAGAGTGCTGGGGCCCATAGCAGCACTTTCCCACGCTCGGTAGGGAAGGGAGGATGTTTAATTTTACAAAAGTATTATAATATATACATAATATGCATGAACAAGATTTTTTATAATACATCTTAATTACCAAAATATTATTAATTACATAATAAACATAATATTTACATAATATATCTAAACCCAAAAAAGACCGTTTATAATACATTTTAATTACCTTGTTCCGGCTGGCTAGCCGGAACCACGCTCTGCTACCATGTTCATTCGCGAATTCATAATAATCAGAATAATAATCATCATACATAATCATTTTATTGTCATATACATGTTCATATCTACATCGAGCTGCTTCCATTTGTGCACGACATACTTGAGATCGATAATCAGGGATCATAGCAGTCATAACACCTCCAGTACTTTCAGTAATATTAAACAATCTCGTAGCTGAACTCTTCTCAATCATTTTATTTGGAACCTGTCTTGTGTAGCTACACATAAATTTGATCTCATGTTATTCCTTTCTGAACACAAAATAATATCGATTCGACCATTTTGATCTTGAGCACATTTCAACAAATTTGTTTGATCCATATTCAATTCACCAGGTACAGATTGAACTAATTGTCGGTCTCGAGATAATGTGATTAGAGAGAATCCATTATCCAGAACTTTAAGCGATTTGCTAGATCTGATAACATCGTCTTTACAAATAGTTTCTATTTCCATTTTGCTGCGGGTTCTATTCAACCTTGCCATTAAATCATCGAGATCCATCAATTCCCCGTTATATTTAAATCCATAATTTGTAACTTTGTTACTTTCCATAAATTCCAACCAAAATCGAAGAGAACTCCTTCAACAAACTTCAATTCAACCTTAAATCCGTTCGAAATCGATAAATCCTAAAACTCAAAATTACAACTCAACTAAATTCAAAAAAATTGAAAAACTACCTCTTGCTCGCGTCTGTGTGCGCACACAGCCAAAAACAGAAAAGAAAAGCGCACACAGACGCGAGATCAGATTAAAACTCTCACCCTCTCAATTTTACGCGTCTGTGTGCGCACACAACCAAAACAAAGAAAAAAGCGCACACAGACGCGAAACAACTAATAATTCACCAATAATAATAATAATAATAATTAAAGTGTTACCTGATTGGGTGAATGATAAATCACCCGCAAATTTCTTCATAAAATTTATAATTAAAGTCATGAAAAAATAATTTGCTGCGACTGGTATCTGCTTGTGTTATTAACCCGGTTAACGTTATAAAATTAAACGAAATATATCGGATAGAGTTAGGCTATAAATTAAAATCTAATCATTTTAAATAACGCGTCGCAATCGTTGCCATGGAGACGCCTGCCTGTAGTCATGCGTTATAAGTAATTTTTATGTGTGCTGATATTCATCGTTGTATCTGTTGCTGTGCATAGGCTATTAAATCGGTTATTTGTCTGTACTATTAGAAGGAATTAATAAACACACTAGGTTGAGTTGGGGAAAATCTAATCCCTCGCTCCTGCATACCGCCTCGCTGTTTTAGAGGAAATTCGTATTATCATGTAATCGTTACGTCATCAAAAATTTACTACCCCAATCGTAGATCGATCCCTATACTGTCTTGTGCAAAGTTGACTAGTGTGTACAGATAAATTTGCATTCTCAAGTCAAGGTAATGTGGATTAAATAGCGGTTTTCCTAGACAAGTAGCCACTTAGCCAGACTGGGAGAGCAAAATCGAATCATCATGAGTAGGTGGCAAATCAGGAGATTCCTAGGTAAGCTTGATTCAATTATCAGATTTTCTTTTACGATGTTGGTTTAGGATAACCACTGTCAATGCGTTCGCTTCACAACCTCTATCAGAAATCAATGCACTATCGCTCCCATCAGATTATTACTGGCTATCTCCTACGGCCACTCAGCTGGTCGAAATTTGTTCAACGATTACCCGATAACGCTGACAACGGTTTCTCTTGTGCCTGTAGTAAGTATTCCGATAGTTCATTAGGATTTGTTTACTTTATTTTCAGGAAGAAAACGCTTATCAGTAACCCAAGGGTCAACAATTCATTCCAAAAGTACATCGACGATGGATTTAGCAGCTAACATCCTGGCGATCCAAATCATTGGAAAAATCATAGTGACAGTTTACAGGAATCTTATTGGAATTCTCGCGTAACTGAAGACTACCATCCATGGTTGTTCAAGAAACTGTGATTCGAAGACTTAAGGAATAGCCAAGTCCAATTGGGGCTTAATAAAAATGCAATCGCGCATAACGATGAAGATTTTCATTTCACAGTTTCTCCGGGAGTTTTCTATGGATTTATCATTAGTAATAAAGGTGGTAGCTTCAGATTCTCGATGAACAGCATTTCCTACGCGATCACTGATCTCACTCGGTGAAAGTATCTTCTCGGTACATTCATATCTCTCTCCAGATGTCCTCACCCCTCCTGATCCACCTAAGAACGGCATACATTTCTGCCACCGCTCTTAGACCGTCAAGAAGGACGAATCTATCTATTCCATCATCAAATATAAAATGATTAACTATTATCAAGAAAAATGGAATGAATAAATCAATTCTACTGAAATATTATTACTAAATGAAAATTATCTACCTGGCGACCGCGCAGTCTGAACTTCGGATATGATGCCTCATGCTGAAATGCATTTTCTCTCTAACATCTGGATCATAAAATGCTGCATTCCATAGAAAAATACTCGGTTGATTTTAATGAATTAATCTTCTCGTATCCTGCCATTCTCTCCCATTCATGCTCCTCGCAATCCTTCCCAATTCGCCGCATCATATCCGATTCCCAGACGACACCGTCGTCAGTACCATAGAAAAAGAGGCATCTTTTGTAATTCAAATTTTTATTTAAATAAAATTATTGCTATTGTTCATTATTAAATCATAACATACTAAACATTCATCATTCGAAATTCAATACCACTTACCAAAACTTCCTCTGAAAGTGTTGAAAGTAGATATTATTTGACCAGAAAAAAAGTCCTTATTTTCTTCCATAAGTCTATTTGGTAGGACTGTCACAAGACGCATTGAAGAGATGTCATCAGAAAGAATTGCAATAATTTTCAATTGCAGTTGATGAGAGTAGAATCTTAAATGACACCGCTCAGCTTGCAGTATTCGGGCAAGGAGTGACTTCGAGTTACCATGTTTTTGAAGAATTTATTCAGTTAATTAATTTGAAGGATACATTTACTGGAACAGATATCTTTGAAGTAGTGATTAATATAATATCCAAAATGAACTTAGATATTTCAAAACTAATTGGCATCACAACTGATGGAGCACTAGCAATGGCGGGAAATAAAAAAAGGGTTTGAACAAGATTAACAGATAGCAATTTGAATAATGTTTTGTTGTTGGCATCGGAGAGGCCTGACATCCAATATTGAGAAGTTTTCAGGTGACAAAGAACATTAAGCTTCCCATTAATTATTCAAATTTTGGAATTTTGAAAACAAAAGATTTTTAAATTACATGGTGTTATTGTCAACTTATTTGCTTATATGTAGAACTAAAATATTTTTAAGAATCTTCATTATTTTATTGATTTTAAGCAATTTGATAAAATGCTTTTTTTATAAACTTTTTCTTATAATATTTTTAAGAACCCTTTCGGTTCGGAACTCTCTCAAAAAACACAAGCCGGCCCCACATAGCCAAAAAATTGCCGACCCTTGGTCTAGGTCATTTCAAAATTTCGCTGTGGCCGTATATTGAGACAATAGATTGAAACGATAGTGGTTGGTTAACACCTAAAAAATGACAATTATTATCACAACTATAAGTTCCATTTGTCATGAAAAGAATTTGTTGTAATAAGAACATGATCCATGTAATTTATTTCAAAATAGCAAAAATCAAACATAATTCAAATTTTCCATAAAGCAATTTATTTGTAATTAGTAAACATCAAGAAAAACAATATAGAATTGATGTAAATAAACAAAAAGCCTAATTCCCATAATGACATGAATAATAAATCCACCAATAATATGTAACCTGATTAATAAAAAATGGGGAAATAACCATGATCACACCCACCAATAAAAAAAGCCTGCATAAAGATGTGAATAGATATCAATGTTTTCACTCGTTATCGTTTGTTGCAGTGTTGCCCAAACTTTTTTGAGCTACGGCACACTTGGCTGAATTAAAAATTTTCGCGGCACACCTAAATTTTTTTTGCTTTATTTGCAATTTTTTATTGCACTTTTACTAATCTTTTAATAAGAAATGAAAAACTTATTCACTTGAAATAAATTTTATGCAAAAAATTTTAAATTTAGAAAAATTAGTGAATGAAAAATTCATAAAACATAGTTAATGAGATTTATGTGCTTGACGTTCCGAACAAATAAGTTCCTTTACAATGTAAACAAATAAATTTCGCACTTAATTGACTGATTATTACTTAAATTTGAAATAACTGTTAAAATATCCACAATTCAATTTCCTTTTATTAAGTTGTTTGGAAAAACATGGTTTTTTTTGACTTTTTTAAAAAAAAATTCACGGCACACCCGGGCACCCGCCACGGCACACAGTTTGGACAACACTGGAATGTATACCGTAGATCTTATAAGGCACTTTCAAAAGCTGAAACACTGTTAGAAAGTTCAATTCTGGAAGTTGTGTTGGTAATTTCAATTTATCAGTCGTATCGATATTTGAATTCTTTAAAGCAATGATATTAATAAATCTGACAAATTCTTCCTCGAAAGGAATTTTTAGTGAAAAAAATGAGTTGTAACGGATGTGTTTTAACTTTTCAATTAGGAGTATCATTGAAATATTGGTTGATCTATGATAAAAATATGATTATATAAAATTCCTTGATCGACTGATTGATCGCTTTCATATAGCTGTACATTTGATATTTATTATGATTAACTATCTTCAATTTCTCATGATTGGAATGCTTCACACATTTTCAAATCTTCAGCTCCAGCTCATTTAAGATTTATATAGATTTGAATAAGGCCGTCAAGAGGCTGACTATACTCGCGATATTTTATCCAACCAATCACAAAGAAAACATACTCAGCCAGTAACAAGTATTGTAGAAGATCTAAGAATAAATTATCAAAATGAGGAATAAGGTTAGATCTCTGCTCAAATTTCTGAAAGTAACATTCAATAATATTCAATAACATTTATTAATAAGGAATAATAATCCAAGAAATTGATATTTCATGATAAAGCGACATAAGACCTTCTATCGCAAGTCAAGAAACCAAAAGTAACGGTGCAACGAGGAGTTGTTCTAGTAGTGGAACTTATATGCACATTGATTTTCAGTCACGTTGTACATTATTATTATGGTTGTCGCCATGGTTACACGAATTGTAAAAAGTAAAATATGAAGGTGTTTAGGGAACAGTTGGCCACAATTTTATCAATAGATGTGAATCCCATATAAAAAATTATTTTTTTACGCAGTTTTTAGCCAAAATTTCGAAATTAGAAATATTGATTTTAATGTGCATGTGGAAATTCTTACTGTTGCCAGAGAACTCTAAGTTCCATGAATTTTTTACACAAAATTGTTAATATTGGTTTAAAAATTACAGAACTGTGCTAATAAAGAGGATTTTTCGTGTTACTATTCATCGTATTAAAATTTATAGATTAACCACTTGTCGGGCGATTTTTTTTTTCATGTTTTCGGTCAAAAAAAAACTATTTTTTTAAAATCATTAATTGATAGTATATAATCAAAATATAACGTAAATATATATTTTTTAATTTTCCGAGTTTGTATTCACTAATTTTTTCTATATGAGTTTACGCTCACATGTGAGCGCTCGCCCGAAATGGTACACATTTTTTGCACTCATATTTGAGCGCGCGCCCGGCAAGTGGTTAATAATTTCTGTTAAAAGTTTATTTGTTTTTTCTGTATTAATATTACCTAAATAAATATTAACTAAATAAATAAATTAACTAAATGAATAAATTGAAACCTCTAACTTAGTGGCACAATTTATAATCGTTATAAGTAAATCAATTTAAAATATTTTTTTATTGTTTTAAATAAAATAAATTTTAAATATTTTATTTTTAATTTAATTTACTTGATAAAGTTTTTTTTTGCATTTAATATTTATTTTAATATATATTTTATTTCAAATGTTTCTAAATTATTTACTTGGTATCATATTTATGATATCAATAGATTATATTGATTCGGGTAATTATATTACTATATTACCTTAAATTGATTTTTTCATTGAAAAAAATTCTACCATAATGACAATTAGTCTGAGTCGAGATCTTCCTTGAACGGAAACTCTCGGCTCATCACAATTTTTATTAGATATCTCCTTACAAGGAGCCGGAAAATGTTGTCTAATATAAATAATATTTGAATTTAATTATTATAATTTCTGAAAATCTTAATTTCATTTAATGAAACAATTATTCAGATTGCAAAGAATGTTCAAGATATATACATTGGTCTATCTAAACACACCATTTCCTTATCAAGTATAACAGCAATGAGATCATCCGCAATCTTGATGCTACGACGAAACATAGGATTACTACAATAAGTTATCAATCTTTTGCTTTTGCTGCATAATCTCAAATTTATACGTTTCTTCAAGTTTAGATTCATTGATTCTTTACAATTTTTAAAAAGCAGCTTGGCAAATTTAACAAAAAACTTGCCACGTCTTCCACTTGTTGAAACTTTTTATTACGCAATTGTTGCAACTCACATTTTTTGAGTTCAGGGATTTTTGGTTCAAATTTTTTTTTATTAGACTATAGTGAGGGGTCTCGATGGCCCTGGGATTTTCAATACAAAAAAAAATTTTTCAATACAAAAAGGCGGTCTCAATAAAAAAGCATGGAATTTTCAGACTATAGTGAGGGGGTCTCCTTGGTCCTGAGAACTTCAATAGAAAAAGGCGGTCTACACGAAAAAAGCCAAGGATTATTCAGACTATAGTGAGGTGGGTCTCGTTGGTAATGGGATTTTCAATACAAAAATTTTTTTCAATACAAAAAGGTGGTCTTCAATAAAAAAGCATGGAATTTTCAGGCTATAGTGAGGTGGGTCTTCTTGGTCCTGAGAATTTCAATAGAAAAAGGTGGTCTACACTAAAAAACGTGGTAAATTTTTCAATTACATTAAATTATGGTCCTAAAAATTAAATTACAGTAAATTATGGTACAAATTTTTGAATTAGAGTAAATTATGGTCCAAATTTTTCAANAAGTTATTGATTATTTGAATAAAGTTTCGAAGAAAGTCAAAGAAAACAACCAGCTCAAATTCCCAGTTTAGAAACCAATCAGTAATTTGTGATATTTTAATCCAGGTGTCATACAAAAGTGCTATTCCTCACCGAGTGTTGTAATAAGCATTGTATAGTCACCAAGCAGAGTGTTGAACTTATTGTCAGTGCCAAGTGAAAGTTTATTTGTAATTATCAATAAAGATTTCTGTTGTCAAGTGTTATTTGTGAATTATATAAAGGCAGTGCTTGGAGTCAGAGTAACATTTTAAATTTATCACCAACTCAATAACCCAACTATTATTTTTCAAAAAATAAATAAATTATAACATATTATAATCTTAAAATTACTAATTTTAATTCAATTTATTTAAATATTTTTAAAACAATTAATTATTATTTTAATAAATGTGTTGGGGTTAGTACAAAAACCAAAAATATATATATATAAAAGGAAGGCATAACAATTATTGGTAAAATCAATAAAGGTGCAAAATTAATTAAAACTTGCTTAAATCAAAATGCAAAATCAGAATGCCAAATTGATAGACGATTTCAGAAATTATAATGAAAATTTAATAAGGTGTTCACAGGGAAAATTAATGGATATTTTTGTTTTTCAAAAACATTTTTTATAAATCCATTTGCCTAAGATGTAACGAAACTTAAAATGATGAAAAACACAGAACATTTCTCACCCTATTCAATATACATACAAAAAATAAAACCAGCATTATCACGAGTTAAATCCATCTTTAGATCCATCTTTAAATTTCGCAGAAAAATCTTGAAACTAACAATATATATTTCAAAGAACTTATAAATAACCAGTTTTATTTAAATCACAAAAACCGCCAATTCCAAATTATCAAAACAATAAGATATCTAACTTCACGAAAATAGGCGAAAGCAAACTAGACAAAATGTTAAACCTTACAAAGTAGATTAAAAACTTCTTTTAAAAATTTGAAATTTTGTATAGATTTATTTGCACATCTTTATACAAAGTAAGTTTTGGCTTTTAAATATAAAAAATGATACTGGTAATTCATTTTATTTTTAATACAAACTACAAGTGAAATTATGTTTACAAATATAATTAAATCACCTTAAAATTCATATATTAACATTTTTGTTTAAAACTCTGTATTGGTATAAATTTAAATTTGATATATTTATTTTTTATGAAATTTCATATAATATTAAGAAATAGTATTATTTTAAATTCGAAAAAGTCACGTAGTACATTACCATTATGGTTGTCCCCATGGTTACACGGATGGTAAAAAGTAAAATATGAAGGCGTCTAGGGAACAGTTGGCGACAATTTTATCAATAGATGTGAGTACGATATACAAAATGAATTTTTTTACGTAAAGTTTTTCGCCTAAATTTTGAAATTAGAAATATTGATTTTAATGTGCATGTGGAAATTCTTACTATGGCCATGAATCTTTTACACAAAAGTGTTAATATTGATTTAAAAATTACAGAAATGTGCTAATAAAGAGGATTTTTCGTGTTACGATTCATCGTATTAAAATTTATAGATTAATAATTTTCGTTAAAAGTTTATTTGTATTTCTGTATTAATATTACCTAAATAAATATTAACTAAATAAATAAATTAACTAAATAAATAAATTGAAACCTCTAACTTAGTGGCACAATTTATAATCGTTATAAGTAAATCAATTTAAAATATTTTTTTATTGTTTTAAATAAAATAAATTTTAAATATTTTATTTTTAATTTTATTTCCTTGATAAAGTTTTTTTTTGCATCTAATATTTATTTTAATATATATTTTATTTTAGATGTTTCTAAATTATTTAATTGGTATCATATTTATGATACCAATAGATTATATTAATTCGGGTTATATTAATATATTAATATTATATTAATATTACATTAATATTAATATATTACCTTAAATTGATTTTTTTATTAAAAAAAATTCTACCATAATGACAATTTGTTTGAGCCGAGATCTCCTTTGAAGGGAAACTTTCGGCTCATCACAAATTTTTTTTGATATTTCTTTAAAAGAATCTGTAAATAAAAATAATATAAATAATACTTGAATTTAATTATCATAATATTTGAAAATATTAATTTAATTTAATGGAACAATTATTCAGGTCTTTATAAATTTCCCATCGATAACTTTAAAGATCGAAATATAAGTTCAATTATTCTAATCATTGAGCTTACTAATATCAATGTTACCAAGGTTGTTTTATTATACAACAGAATCAACCAATTCATATTGAGATGCGAAGCGGGTGGTATTAATGTATCGTTTAATGGACATGAATATCCAGCGAAATGTGATAAATTTGATTTGATTTCATGTTGTATAATTTGTAGCAATTCTAGGTGACATTTATAAGCATGCTAAGATAGAAATTAATAAGACCAATTTAATATTTTGGTGCAATGAGAAGCGGAGCAAGTTTCCATATGAGCGTCACGGAGTACTCGACTCAAGTAAGTAATGACATTTAATTATAATTGAAAATATATAATATTTAATCCAATTTTTATATTTTTAATTCGAAATTATTGATTTAGATATTATTTGATTGTTTATTAAGGGTACCCATGGCCGGACGGCACCAATTCTTCCATTTACGGATGGCTGTATTTTATTGAAAGTGGTGATCATGTTGCTTTCGATTACAATAGTAAAGTAGAGAATAATTCACTTTACATAAAAGTGAGCAAAAAGAAAGATCCAGATAAGAAAACGAGCCCAAGCCCAACGGGTGTCAGTGATACGCCTATTCCGCAGCCAGAATCCAATGGTAAATATGAAATATTGCGTATTATTATTCATATTATACTTGATAATCATCACTCGGTTTCCCCTCCTTTTATCAATATTATCCATATTTATTATCATTCCATATAGATATATTGCCAAATATACATTAATATAATTATTTTATTCATTTAATAATGAATTATTTCCCCAGTCATTATTGTAAATCTCACAACTATGCTGACTCTGGCAATTCCGTTGATTCTGGCAATTCCGTTGACTCTGGCAATTCTGATGATTATTAAATTTGGGTGTAATAAAAAAGTTTGCAAACCTATTGGAAACCCATCGGAGGAAACGAGAGAAGATATAGAATTATCTACCGTACTGATCGAGTAATTATTTTATTTTCTGTTTGGTTTTACCATTTTATTATCATAACTAAATATAATCAGCTACCGTAATTATCGTATTATATCGTATCCATGTCAATAAGCCATGTCAAAATTGTGCTCAAAATTGATAAATTTATTCTGTGTTGGGGCTTAGGGATTTGGTTTATCAAAGGGAACACGAGGGGGGAGTAACTGACCTAATAATTTGATTTTTGTAAAATATTAATATTTATTATGTTAATTGTCATTTAAAACAATAAAGTGATAATTTAAGCCTTTTGCTCCAAATAATGTATTTAATTAAAATATTTCGATTATAAGATTGACAAGGACTATCTTATAGTCGAAAATTTTTGGTATCCGTTTCGGTGTTGGATTTTATTGAAATTTGATTGTTCTTTAAAGTTTTCATTTTTTTCCGTGCATCGATTGGCTATTCTTCGTTTCTCGTTTCTTATAACATGTACTTTCTGTAAGTATGGAAGCGCTGATCTTTGGTGCATAAATATTTCTTTGCGAGCTGGTTTTCTGTAGAACCCGTATGTTAGAGTATTTTCTTCTATTTTGATTCTCAAATCCAATAAATTGAGGGATCCATCTTCTTCCGGATATTCAATTTCGAACTTAATATCTTGATGAGCCGCATTGAATGTATGAAATATTTCCTCCGCTTCTTTTCTGCTTTTGGTCGTGATGAAGATATCATCTACATATCTTGCATAGAAACCGATGGGTTGTATGGTCTTCAGTGTCTGTCGTTCGAGGTGATTGCTAGCAGTCCTGATATGCTAGAACCCATAGACAGGCCTTTAACTTGTTTATAGATATTTTGCTCAAAGGTAAAATAGGTGTTCTCGAGGATAACAGTAAGTAGATTGGTGATATTCTCGATATTCATTTCCTTTATTAACAAGATGCTTTCTCTTAATTTCTTTTCTAAACATTGAATAGCCTCTTTTGGTTCGATAGATTTATATAGTGATATGACATCAAGACTGAATGGGTATTTGAATTCTCTATGAGAAGTTATTTTATTATTTAATCTTGTCATGAGGCAGTCGCTGCTTTGAAGATGGTGTGGTATCGTGTCCAATTAAGGTTTCAAGATCTTTGCAAGGAGCCAACTTGTTTTAGTTGTTGGTCCATTTGTGTTGGACACTATAGGTCTAATTTTGATACCAGGACCCTCTTTGTGAGTTTTAATTAGGTGGTAGAAGTTGGGAAGATCAGAATTTTTTATGACGAAGCTGCTGGTTATTCTGTTGTTGAGCCTCATTTCCAAAGCTATGGCTTTCCATACTTTGTTCATAATAATATATATATATATATATATTTAATACAAATGAAAAAATTTATCAATTTCTTGGAATTTAGTTTATTCTATTTTCAAAATGCTTTTTGATCTCTTTTATTTCCTTTTTCTTACTTCTCATTGATTGCCACATTAGAATATTTGCATTAATTGTATTTTCTTTTATACGGAAAATCCCTCTACATGCCTAATGTAGGCCGAATTCATTAAACCTTTTGACTCTCACAGCGTCTTACTCGATTCACTGATCGGACATACCCTATCCGTTACACATTCTATACGCCATATTTTGAACCGCTATCGGATTCCTCATCTGATCGTCCCAATGGAGTTATAAATTGAATTAAATATTTTAATGTATTTGGTCTCCACTCTGACTTGAAAGCAACACTTTCCTACCAATTCGCCTGTCTAACTACACCAGATACGACTTTTCTGCTCAAAATGATTTCTAAAATCAGTATTCAAATAAATATTTAAATGAATTTTTATAAATATTACTGTATAATTCTGTATATTCATAGCAAAATTTCATAAAATCTATTTATTTAGAACTGGTGACCAACCAGATTCGGAACAGCTTAGGACAACCAAGACCTAAATGTTGTAAAAAAAATTTATTATAACTCCTAGGAAATTCGATGTTGTAGTATAATCTCGGTGAATTTTTGTTTTGGAATATACACTGTTTCTCATTCAAGTCTCACTAAATAAATACTATAATATAAGAAAAAAATCTTATGACACACTACAATATTTCAATAGTTAATTTTTAAATTTTTTGAATATCTTTTTCAGTTTTTATGACAATGAATAATATCTCATTTTATAGATATTTGTTTTCTTTTTTCAAGGATATATAGATTATAATATTAAAACATTGTACAAAAATGTATTTTTAAAAATATTTTAAAATATTAAAACAGATCATCTTGTAGGGAATTCTTTGCTCTTTTAAACGATACATAAAATTTTATCATGATTATCAAGTTTTTTAAAGTTTAAATTTTTTAATAATCTTGAATATCATTTCTTTAATAACAATATATTGAATAATATGTTATTAGATAGATATCATTATCCTCTTTCATTGGATATATAGATTACAATATTAGACTACAGTAAAGAGGAAATTTATGTTTTTAAAATCTCTAAAAAATAGAAGATCTCAGTAGCATCATAATGTAGGCCACACACGACCCTATCTAGATGCTTAAAAGTGTGACCGTAAAAGATTAGGAACCTTTTGATTTTGCGAAAATTTAAAAATTAATAAAACTATAGAATGTGTGTGACCTTATATATTAATAAAATAATTTATGTTTAATTTCCGTGACTTACATAAAGATACTAGTGGTGGGTTACGATTGGGAAAACATTTTGTGTCAGTGCTCGTAATTGTCCATCCTATCCTGCCAATATTTACTATCTACCGTCTTTCCATTCGTAACTGCGCAAAACTACTGATTTTACTTTTACATGCCTGTTGCAAGTGACAGTGGCACTGCAATAATATGGGCAAAAGTTGAGCCCCATCACAGTGAGTGCTAATGTCCTGACGCACCTCTGGTTTTACGAATATACTAAAGAATGTGTATCGTCCTACCTCTTATTGTCCTCATAATCATTATATTAGTTTACCTGACTATTTGTTATTGATTGATATCTCAAATTTCTCAATCAAGAATTTTATTTAACCGGATGAAGATCTGAAGTTGGAAACGCGAAATTCAATGACCAGTGGTTTTTTTCGATCTACCATACGATTAAGTAAACATATCCTCTTTCGCTCGTATTTTTCTTAGCGAAGCTTTAATGAATATTAGTGTCATAAGAATGAGATTAATAAACATGGGGAATAGGATAATAATTAATATAATGAGTAGCATTTTATTATAGTGAAAATTTAACAACTAGAGTTGATAGTAACAATACAAATAACTTGGTAATTTATGCCAAGATATCCAAAACATTTCCAAATTTAAGTTTTTCACTTTAATTTTACACAAAAAGATTTTTAGTTCAAAAAAGTTGATGTCGACCATTTTCCGTTATTGTCTCACTCTGCATTTTTTTTCTGTATTTTTGTTAGATGATGAGGGTAGGCCCATCACTACATTCATTTTAGACAAATATTATAAAACAGGGCCAGGCAAATACAGAGTAAATGTGTACGCCGAAGAGCGCAGGTAGATAAAGGTCCTAACAAACAATTCAATTCCAGACAAACCAATTCAGCTCAATGATCTGCTCATGAGCCAGAAGATCAAAAAAATGTTGATTCGAAATGTTAACAATCACGTGCTAAATAAATTTATCATTTACTTTATGTGACTATTCTTTATGTTTGTTATTAGTGTTAATCATTAGTTTATCATTTATGTGACTATTCCTTAT
Source organism: Schmidtea polychroa (assembly GCA_959609185.1). Classification (NCBI taxonomy): domain Eukaryota; kingdom Metazoa; phylum Platyhelminthes; order Tricladida; family Dugesiidae; genus Schmidtea; species Schmidtea polychroa. Next base: position 44,065 of record CAUHTR010002491.1, read on the forward strand.
TTTTGGTATTGATCATTTTATCTTTCTGTACATACCTTTGGGTAGATTGTAATTTTATTTAATATATTTGTATATACACATATTTAACATTTTATAAAAAAGGGTAAATTAAATTATTAAGTAAAAATAAAGAAATAAGCTTTAATTAATTATTCGAAAATTTTAATTAACAGAAAATTTTTACATAAGTTCAACAGCTGAAAAATTAATAAATTCAACAGCTGAAAAATTAAGTGTTTTTTGGAGGAAAAAATAAATCAATTGAATTTAGTCTATTAGAAGAAAATAAAAAATTAAAGTGTCTCTTGAAATAAAACAAAAATTATGGAAATAAAACTCAAAAAAATAATAATAATTAATTTATAAGTAACAGCTGCCCTAAAATTTTATATAAATACCGAGGTAAAATTCATTTACTTGCCCAAAAATTATTGCGAAAGAAATTGCATTCAAAGGTAAATCCTTAGAATCACTCAACTTTTGAATCAGAACAAAAAAGATTCACACATTGACTATACTTGCAAAGGTACACACGCACACATAACAGACAACAATAACATATATTTCAACAAGCGTTTCAGTGAAGAAATAATTGTCAATATTTTATATTTTAACGAACGTTTCAGAGAAGAAATAATTGTCAATATTTTTAATTTCTTATATTGGGTAAACTTTTGGTTTTAATAAATATTTATAGACAGATTCGTTTGTTTTTTACTTTGATATATATATAAGAACCAGTAAGTTGAGTGTTCCCGATTATCGAGACCTCAACATTTGGTGCCGCGAACCGGGACTTTAAAATCAATTATTGTTATTCACAATTTGGGGGATAGGAATTGAGATCAGAGGGTATAGTATTTTATATTGGGAAAATATATTTATAAAAAACAATATCATTGACCAATTTTTAAATAAATAAATTCAGTTTTGAAAATTATTAAATAATTCAAAAAAAAAAAAAAAAGATAAAATAGATAATCAACCCGAAATAGTGTATAATCTCAGAAATAGAATAGTCTATAGGATGAATAATAATAATAATAATTACATAAAAATTTTTACCAGTAGAACCATATAGAGGAGAGCCTGAAAAGTTCGACGATTTTTTCACTGAGATCGCTCAGTATGCAGAAGCTTGTGGTTGGACACCTGATGAGTTAAAAATGAGAATACCACTATATTTAAAAGGTTATGCGTTACAGGCATACAATAACTTAGAATGTAAAGGAAATAATTTTGATCAACTCGTAAGATATCTGAGAGCAGAAATAGTAATCGATAGCGACTTACAAAAGATAAATGTTCAAAAATTTAGAAAACAGATACCAAGGTACTAGAGAATCAGTTGGTGAATATGTATATACGATTACGGAGTTAGCGAAAAAGGCATTTGCGTGCAGGCGAGCACACAGCAAAATTAATTGAGGATCAGTTTTGGAATGGTATACAAAAATATTTATATAAAGCACTAATTATGGTAGAATATGGTAATTTAAATGAATTAGTTCATAAAGCTAAGCGTATAGAAGCAATACAGCGAGATAGATTTAGTTCACATGTAGATGCAATGGAAATTCAAAAGCCCATAGAGGTAAAATCTGAGTTGGGTAAGTCAGATGACAATATCCCCTGGGAGGAGATGAAGCAATTATATTTAAACTTTGTAAAAAATAGACGAAGGGTAAGCCCGAGTCCAGATAGAAGTCAATCACCTGAAAACAGGAGGAGGTTCGATAATGTGAGAAATAGAAATTTTGAGAATAGAAACAATAGAAATACTTTCGATAGAGACAATCGTAATGAATATAATAGAAATAATTATACGAGAGATAATCGAGTCGATTTTAGTAGAAATAATTTGAGAAATAATAAATATGATAGAAATAATAGATATGATAATAGAGATAATACAAATGAATTGAGACGTAGACAGACAAGTCCATATAGACAGAATTCATACAGAGAAAGGCGAGGGAGCCCTTATAATAATGATGGTAGAGATAAAGTAAATTTTAATGGACAAAATCAAATGTTATAATTGCCAGAAATATGGTCACTTAGCTAAAGTATGCAATAATGCGCGAAGCGAATCGCCTAATAGAGTGAGATTTAAAAATGAGCCTGAGATAAAACAGATTAATAGTGCTGAGTTGATATCAGCTAATGATGAAATAAACAGTTTGAGAGAGGAATTAAAAGAATTTAAGACTCAATATGGGAGACTTATTGAGAGAAAGTTAGAAATGTCATTAAATGAGTTTCAGTGTTTTACCAATGATGTAGATATAGATAATGATGAGTTTCGTGAAGCAAGAGAAGCGGATGAGAAATTTCTTGCAGAAGCAAATAGATGTAAAGAATTAAAAGAGGAATTGAAAGAGACATTAGAGAAATGGCCTTATGATGATAATGAGACATTGCGTATAATAAATAGAGTTCAAGTCGAAGGAATTGACTTAGAATATTTGAGAAATTTGATACCACTAATGGTAAAGAGACAAAATATGACAAGAATATTTGAATTAGAAATAGAATTGAAAGAAATGATAAAATGTTATGGTGAATTTGTGAGAAAAAATAAGAAATTACATGAGTCATTGAATATAACTATTGAGGCAAAGGACCTTTCGAGAATACTTATGCGTAGTACAGGGGTACATGTTTGCACAAAAGTGAATAAAGTGAAACAGATGGCCAGAGCTAATTGGCCCGAGAAATTGGGAGATAATGATAAAGTGAAACTGTATTTTAACGGCGTAGAAATGATGAATAATGAATATATAATTGACTATGGAGTAAACGTCATTGATAACAATATTATTTCTGCAGTAATAGAAAGGCAAGAAAGTAAGGAAATTGATACACCAACTCCATCAGTAGAATTGAGTATAAACGACGAAAATGACTATGATAAATTATTTAGATTGTGGGATGCTTCTTCAGGAGGGGCAATGAGGTCACCAACAGCTAGCGAGGAAATCTTTAAACCTATCGATACTAAATATGATAATTTACACGAGACAATAGAAAAAATTGCGAAACAAGCAAATATGCAGGATGCAGAGACGATGAGACGAGGTAGAGGAAGGCCTCGAAAATCGGAAATAGCCGAAAAGTCAGATGACAGAAAGGCAGCAGAGCGTTTAAGAGATATTGCAAATAATATGAGACAGGAAGTTCCAAAAAATCAGGATAATGACAAAGATATAAAAATGATAATGGAGTTAGTTAAAGCAATGAATATGAGACGATTTCCGGAAGCAAAACCATCAGCGTTAATAGAAAATATAGTTAAAAAGGTTAAATTAATGGAAAAAGAGATTAGAGAATTGAGTGCTGAGGAAGCGAATGAAGAGACAGTGTTAAAGATACTATTTACAACAGGAGTTAATCGAAATAAAGTGATTACGGCAATGGCATATTTAATAGCAAGATACAAGAAACTTTTGCGATTGAATCCAAAGAATCAGATAGAAAATGTTGCTAAAATGATATACGATAAATTAAAAATAGATGCTATGCCATGGATAAAATTAAAAGGAGGATGGAAAATACTGTATGATGAGAGCCTAATCGAAAATGATAAGGAAAGCGTAAAAGATAATATTAATGTAGAAATAGATGATACGGAGGGAAACAGTAAAAAAATCTAGTAAATGAAACAACTATGAGACCAAGTCAAAAAGAAAGAAAGTCGACAATGTCAATAGTAATTATAGTAATAACGTTATTGTTAGATCTGATAAAAGGAAATAATGCGATCATAGCGTATGACTGTCAGAATCCTAAGTGGGGACAGAAATATTCATTATTAGATGTAGAAAATTGCCCAGAGGCTAATCCAACAAAACTAATTGTTGCAGATCCAAAGATTTTTCACATATATCAAGAGTCTGACTTCATTCACACTGAGGCAGGAGAGTGTATCGTTAAATATTCAGAGGAAAGTTTTGTATGTAATAAAATAGCGAGAACAATATTAACTCCAACATGGGCACCAGAAGCGATAATAATAGCACCAATCGAATGTGAAAATGCGTTTTAAGACAAAAAAGATAAAAACGCCGGATGGATTTTGAACTAAATGCTCAGGTAGGAGCACGAGTAAGGCAATTAGTAAATGTCGTTGGATGGTCATCAACAGGAGGATATTGTGAAGGAGGAACGTATAAGATATGGGGGCATGTAGCAGACAATATTGTAGTAAGACGACAATATTATATTGAATTAAGGAAATTCAAGGCGTCATTTGATAGTTCATCAAAGAAAATGATGACACATAAGTTTTGCACATTAGATGAGACAAGCTGTGATACAGGCGAGTCAATGATCATATACAAAGTAAACAAATATGAATGCCATCTAACTAAACTAAAGACACTGAAATTCAGAACAATACGAGGTAAACAGTTCACGGATGTAGAATCCAAGAACATTAAAGACCAAAAACGACGAGCAACGATAATTCAAGAGAAAGATACACCAACGATATATATGTCAGATTCTGAAACAGAAGCGATGAGATTTGTGGGGAAAGGTGAAAGTATCAAATGTGGAAAAGCAGTTATACAAACAAATTATGAAGGAATTTATATCAGCGGAAGTGAAATTAAAGAGGCAAAATCGAAAATAGATAAATTCGATGTCAAGCTAGCGTCATATTTTAATAATAAAATCGACTACTTTTTATCATCATCAGTTAGTACAATTGGACAAAGTATATCAAGCAACTATTGCAAACGATTGTAAACTTAATAGAGAAATATTAAGAACAAAGATGGCGGTTGCAGTCACAAACCCAGATTTAATGGCACCAATCTTATTTGCAGAGAAAGGGACATTTGCAAGAGTTGTCGGCGAAGTGATACAAACATTTCAGTGTAAACCGGTTAGCGTATCTTTAGCAACGAATAATAAGTGCACGAACGAATTGCCAGTAGTGTATAAAGGAGAAACTGTGTACCTCCAACCAATAACAAGGATATTAACAGATAAAGACTATGTTCCGAGAAAAATTGATAAATGTACTAATCTATTAGATCCATTATACAAAATAAATGATGATATGTGGATTACAATGTCAGATAGAAAGAAGCGACTAAACCACAAAAACTAGAACTAACTGAACTTGAGAAAAAGTTAGAATTTCAGGAAGTCAACGAAATGGATAACAATGGGATGTATACGAGAGAGGCGATAGAGAGCGCCAGAAAACATATGTTATTTCCTCATGAAAAAGAAAAAGTTCTTTCTATCATGGTAAACAAAATCATCGAAAATAGTTATGGAGGGAATTACAACTTTGATGTATTATTATCAAAAGAGCATTTCAAGAAAGTTGTGTATAGAGTATTATACAGCATATGGGGATATTTTGCGATTCTCGGAAATACGTTTTCCACTATATTAGGTATATATTATACAGTAGCACTACTGAAAATGATTTGTTCATCATTAGTTTCGTTAAGACAACTGAGACAAGTTTTTGGTAATTCATATAAATGATGGCATGTTTATGCCCATTCATAGCGAAATATTTGATCACTGCGAAGCACGACAAAGAAATCAAACGGATGAAAAGCCGAAAGGAAGAGGGTGAAATAATGATCACCAATGAAAAAGATGACGAGGTAAACAAATCAGAAAACATTGAACAACCACATATTGGGTTATATGATAATCAAAGAGAACAATTGACAGAATTGAGAAATAATATTGAAATTAGAATCCCAGGTGAAAATGGTAATTGTCATTATGTTCCAAGGAAAACCTATGGATGTTACGGGTTAGAACTTGACGACATATTGGAAGGGTTAAATGAAGCAAGGCCCAAATTACAAATAGTAATAAATGATGCGATAATAAAGGCATTATGTGACACAGGAGCAGCAGCTTCTATGATTCGAGAAGATCAGTTAACCGAAAATCAAAAGAAAAATATCGTGAGTACAAGAGATAGAGTAATTTCTTTATCATCACATTACATACCATTAAAAGGAGATATCGAATTAACAGTCCACTTTTCGGATCAAGTGGTTGAACATGTATTCAAGGTAGTAGCAGAATGTAAATGCGTATGTGTCCTTGGGATGGACATACTCAAAAAGTTAAGAAACTGTGTAATCGATTTAACGGATAGTACAGTCAAACGGAAGGCAATATATCAAGACGCAAGATTTACTGAGGTAATTGCATTAGAGACATTTGAACTAGAGTATCAAAGTGATCATATAATTCCAGTAAAAGTAATGTTAAAAGTGAGGACACTTTCATTTTCGAGCCTGAAACGGCAATATCACGAAATCATAACATAAAGTTAACAGACGAGTGTGTAATTCCAAATAATGGAATAATTCCAATAAGAATCGCGAATTACGAAAGAAATAAAGTAAAAATTCATAAAGGTACAAAATTGGGAAAGTTGTTCAAAGGTGAATTAGAGCAAACAATTGAAGTATGTGAGATGTCGATGACGAGTGATGTCGGTGAGAGAATGGTCGAACAGAGTAAAGCAAATAATATTAAATTTTATGATAAAATTAAAATAAATAATAACTATCTAAACGAAACACAACAATTACAGCTACAAATATTGCTTGACGAATATAGTGATGTTTTTGCAAAACACGAATTTGATTTAGGAGATACTGATATTATCAAACATGTAATCGATACGGGGAATGCTAGACCAATAAACAGAGACCCTATAGTGTACCATATAAATTAAGGGAGGAAATAAAACGACAAATTAAAGAATTAAAAGAGGCAGGCGTAATAAAACAAAGTTTTTCACAATGGGCATCACCTATTGTACCGGTTAAAAAGAAAGACGGGGAAATTCGAATGTGCATTGATTATCGTAAATTAAATGATGTAACAGTAAAAGATTCTTACCCATTCCCGAGAGCACAAGAACAATATGATAAACTTAGGGATACTAAGTATTTTCACAGTAATAGATGCAAATAAAGGTTACATGCAAATTCAAATGGAAGAAGGGGATGCGGAAAAAACCTGCTTTTGTCATTGAGGATGGTTTATATGAATATACAAGACTACCGTTTGGGTTAACTAATGCGCCAGCAACATTTTCAACGTTTAATGAATACAGTACTAGTAGATGTACAACATTGCGCAGTATATATGGATGACATATTAATATCGTCAAAAACATTTGAAGAACACTTAAAAGATATAGCAAATGTATTACAAAGATTGAGAAAAGCAAGAATTAAAATAAAACCTACTAAATGTAAATGGGCAGAACTTCAGCATTATTTTTAGGACATATAGTCACAGTAGACGGTATAATACCTAACCCAGATAAAATTGAAGTAGTTAAAAAATTTCCAGTTCCAAAAAACATTACAACAAGTACAGGGATTTTTAGGTCTCACAGGACTATTATCGTAAATTCATACAAGATTATGCAAAAAATAGCAGCACCACTAATTGAATTAACAAAAGGAGTCAAAACAAAGGGAGAGAGTAAAGGAGTGTTAATAGTGCAGGAAATTAATGATAAAATTAACAAGCCACAAAAGAAATGGAAAGATGAACATCAAAAAGCCTTTGATCAACTAAAGAAAAATTAATAACAGCACCGATACTAAGATACCCAGACTTTAAAAAACAGTTTATTGTCATGACAGACGCCAGCGGAAGGCCGTAGGGGCAGTCTTAGGACAAGAAGAGGAAAAAGGTAAAGATTATGTAATAGCTTATGCAAGCAAACATTAAAAGGAGCACAGATTAGGTACTCAACAATTGAGAAAGAGTGTTATGCTATCGTTTTTTGCATTAAAACAATTCAAGCCATACATATATGGAACTGAGGTAGTGATTAGAACAGATCACAAACCATTAGAAGGGTTATGGAAACATAAAGACACATCCAGTAGATTGTTAAAGTGGGCAATGAAAATACAAGACATGCACATAAAGATTGTATACAAACCAGGCAGAATAAACAGGAATGCAGATGCATTATCACGAATTCCAGAGTTAGGAGCACTAGAAGTTTTTGCATTAGTAACTGAAAAACCAATAGAAATATATGAGGAACAGATGAAAGATCCAGAACTCTTCAAGATAAGAGAAGAAATAAAAAAGGGAACTAATCAAAAGTATAAAATCTGTAAGAAGTTAGTTGTTATTGAGGATTTTAGCGGTAAACAATTAATAGTAGTACCACAAAGATTAAGACAAATTCTTCTATTACAATATCACGATGGTGCTCTAGGAGGTCATTTATCAAGTAGGAAAACAGCAAGCAGGTTGATGCAAAAATATTATTGGGAAGATTTAAAAAAGGACGTCAAGAGATGGTGTAATGCATGCACAATATGCGCAACTAGAAAAAATACAGGAACAAAAAACTAAAGCACCTTTGCATCCAATCCCAGCTACAACATCACCAATGGAACTGTGCGCAATGGATTTTTTGTGTAAACTACCCACAACAATTAATGGGAATAAGCACATACTAGTTTTTAGCGATTATTTTACAAAATGGGCAGAGGCATTTCCTACAAAAGATGAAACAGCAGAAACAGTAGCTAAATTACTTGTGGAAAAAATAATTCTTTAAAATCGGTACACCGAGAAAATTATTAACAGACAAAGGGAAAAATTTCATGAGTGAAACTATAAAAAGAGTAGCAACATATTTAACATGCATAAAATCAACACAACAGCATACCACCCTCAAACTTGATGGCTTAGTGGAAAGATTCAATGGGACATTGCTAAGTAGATTAGCCGTGTTTGTGGGAAACAAACCAAAATGATTGGGATGAATACGTTAATCAATGCACATACATTCATAATATCACACCAAATGAGACAACGGGATATTCACCATATTCTTAATGTTCTTAAGAGAGCCTGCAACACCGATTGATACTAATTTTTGAACCTCGAGTATCACAATATTTAGATGCGCCAGATTATGTAACAGTAATGCAAGAGAGGCTACAAGAATGTATACAAAGTTTGCAAATTTGAAAGTTAAATTTAGACAAGAACAGTATAAGGCAGATTACGATAAAAATAGCAAACCTCATAATTTAAAGTGGGAGATAAGGTTAGACTTATGTCTCCACAAGTAGGTAAAGGTTAAAACAACAAAATTAGCAAGACCATTTAAAGGGCCCATATGAAGTAGTTAAATAATCAACGAAAACTTACATATACAAAAACATAAAAATGAGGACCCATAGTAGTGCATGTAAACAGGTGCAAATTGGCAGAAGCAGAAATAGTAGAGGGACCCATACATAGATATAATTTACGATCCCAGAAAGGATTAATGATGTCAGCAATCTTCTTAACAATCATAGGAATAATTAATACAACTAATGTTTAAAGAGAAGTACAAAACCGAATTTATGGGAGATAGAGACATTTTAATAAATATTTCACCTCATGAAATTTACGTATTCAATCTAAGGGAAAAGCCGATAAGAAATTTATACTTAAAATCAACAAATACCAAACCAAAATTTATGGAAAAAGAGAGAAAAAAACCACTAATGAGTTCGAAAGGGGAGACAGCGCTGAGTTTGTTGACCTGGAACCCAACACTCAATACACTCTATGTGTTCTATGGAATACATACAACGACTATACCACAAATACAATGTAAAAGGGTAAAAACCATGCAGACAAAAAAACGCCAAAATGACAAAGAAAGTAATCATAGTTACAACACCGGTAATAATACAAACTAATTCAAACCCAAACATGAATATAACAACCCGAAGGCAATACTCAAACCATAATAAATGAAGTAATAACGAAAGCCTATAGAATACCAATCCAACTTAAAGAAAAGCTAATTAAATTACCCACGGGAAAACCCATTGTAATAAAAAGTTGGAACGAATTACAAGCATTTCAAAAACAGACACTAAAACCACTATGGCCTTTTTATGTAATATCAGCCAGCATCTTAGCAATAGCGACATTAGCAATAGTTAGTAGTGTACAAATCTACAAAAAGTACAAGTGGAAAAGGCAGCGGTATCGGCACCGACTGGTCAAAGAAGCACCAGGGCATTTTCACTTGGACAAATATATCCCTGGACAATATACTCTGTCCACACTGGTATAATAACTTAAAAATTTTTAATTACATAAATTGGTCAATGATATATAATAAAAGTATATATATTAATATTTATATAACTGCGTATAAGGTTAAACCTCAAATGCGCAACAAGCATAAATATTTATTATTTGTTTTTAGAATAGTAATAAGAAGTCTATCGAATCAATTCAATCAAATAAATCAGTCTAATCAAATCAATCCTCCAATAATCCAAAATCAAAACAGCCAATCTAATCAATCCAATCGACAAGAAAATAATCGCTTCTATCAAATCTATCTCCATAACAACAAAGCAATGCATCCATCAGTTCACATGCATTCTCAAAGAATAAAACCTCAGCGAAATCCGGAAACTCAGAAAACAAAGCAATATGTGCCAATGCTACAGAAACACTATCACAGTTTCTACAAAAACCTACAAAATAAGATCAGCACGGATGGCACTCCCATTACGATCAGAAGCTTCCCCAACCAAGTATGCATCCCGAATGAAATGAAAATCGAGATAGAAGAAAGGGAATTGCATCTTATCAAATTTAATGAAGCAAGAAGAATCAAATTAAGAGAATTAATCGGAGCATATGATAAATTCCCCAACGCAGAAGAAGCTGTAAGGGCTGGAAAGAAAGTGCCCCATAGAATTTTATTCCACATCACTAAACAGAGGTCGCAATATGCCAGCAAAGAATACCACTAATCACCACAAGCAATTGTACAATAACAATAAAAACTATAAAAAATGATCGGAGCGTTCCAAACGACTACAATGAATTGATAGTCCAAATGAACAGCCTACCCTGTGTCATAGCGATCGAAATATTATACGTACCCACCATTCCAAATCCATTTCAACAGCTGGAACTTATCGAATCAAACATCTATATGCATGGAGATTTCATCAGAAGAAAATGTCATTCACCCACAAGGAATTATCTAAGGAAGAGAGACATCACCTAATTATGTTTCTAGATGCGAAATTGGTATGCGACATCAACAATAACTTAAGGCCAGTAGAAGTCAGCATACGAAATTTTAAAGGTGTGACAATATTCGATGAAAAAATTACACCTAGAACGAAAATCCTACATTATTATCCAGAAAAGACAAAGGCCAACAAGGAGAATATCATCGGAAACAAAGATGAATACGAAGCACTCGTCGAAATTCAACAGTTACTTTGTGGAAAGATAGTCGTGGGATTCGACATTATAGGGAAGCTCAAAGCTCTCACATTAGATCTCTATAATATTATGGGAGTTAGAGAAATGTCGGAAGATATATTCATGTGCTCGTACGTCAAAAACGTTGCGCCACACAAGATAAAATTGTCTAACCTGGCATACCAGGTAATCAGACATCACAAAAGGTGGAACAAAGATAAACGCATCAATAGAATGCTGCGTGAACCAGAACCATTTCCAGCATGGCAAACCACAATGATCATCAAAGTAATATATGCAATCGTGGAAAACCAATGGGAAGAAGTTGTTAAATGGGACTCAGAAGCCTTCAGTGAGCAACAAATGAAAGATCAACTATATCCCATCAAGGAGAATAGTCTGGAAGAAATATCTGACAATGAAGAAGACATGTATATCGAACCATCGCAAGTCGAACTGAAATTCAATAGAGATGGAACACGCAGAACTTTCGAGAACGAACTAATGGAAAGCGATGACGATGTAATATTCATCCAAGAAGAGAAAACACGAATACTTGAAACAACGGTCAAAAAGGAATTACAAGAACCAAAATTCCATCCGGGAAAACCAATGGAATGTGACCTCGACTCAGAAGAGGAATACTTCTCAATTGACGAACAAGAGGAGAGAAATATGGATATAGACGAATTGGGACCAGAACCAGATATCGCAATCGAGGAGGAACCCAATTTCATCATACCAAAGGAGAAAGAACAGATTACAGAAAAAGAATTAACACGGCATTTTGGAAGGCGTCTAAATGATGGCGACACATTAAATCTGGCACTGGCAAAAGGATTCAACAGAACAAGGATGCTAATAAGAGACAGCGAAATCGAGCTGGTGCGCAGTATAAGAGATAATGCGGACATTATCTTAAGGCCCAGGGAGGAATGTTAGATGATGAGGGTAGGCCCATCACTACATTCATTTTAGACAAATATTATAAAACAGGGCCAGGCAAACTACAGAGTAAATGTGTACGCCGAAGAGCGCAGGTAGATAAAGGTCCTAACAAACAATTCAATTCCAGACAAACCAATTCAGCTCAATGATCCTGCTCATGAGCCAGAAGATCAAAAAAATGTTGATTCGAAATGTTAACAATCACGTGCTAAATAAATTTATCATTTACTTTATGTGGACTATTCTTTATGTTTGTTATTAGTGGTTAATCATTAGTTTATCATTTATGTGACTGATTCCTTATTTTTGGTATTGATCATTTTATCTTTCTGTACATACTTTGGTAGATTGTAATTTTATTTAATATATTTGTATATACACATATTTAACATTTTATAAAAAAGGGTAAATTAAATTATTAAGTAAAAATAAAGAAATAAGCTTTAATTAATTATTCGAAAATTTTAATTAACAGAAAATTTTTACATAAGTTCAACAGCTGAAAAATTAATAAATTCAACAGCTGAAAAATTAAGTGTTTTTTTGGAGGAAAAAATAAATCAATTGAATTTAGTCTATTAGAAGAAAATAAAAAATTAAAGTGTCTCTTGAAATAAAACAAAAATTATGGAAATAAAACTCAAAAAAATAATAATAATTAATTTATAAGTAACAGCTGCCCTAAAATTTTATATAAATACCGAGGTAAAATTCATTTACTTGCCCAAAAAATTATTGCGAAAGAATTGCATTCAAAGGTAAATCCTTAGAATCACTCAACTTTTGAATCAGAACAAAAAAGATTCACACATTGACTATACTTGCAAAGGTACACACGCACACATAACAGACAACAATAACATATATTTCAACAAGCGTTTCAGTGAAGAAATAATTGTCAATATTTTATATTTTAACGAACGTTTTCAGAGAAGAAATAATTGTCAATATTTTTTAATTTCTTATATTGGGTAAACTTTTGGTTTTAATAATATTTATAGACAGATTCGTTTGTTTTTACTTTGATATATATATAAGAACCAGTAAGTTGAGTGTTCCCGATTATCGAGACCTCAACAATTTTATTCAATTTAATATGCTCTTGTGTCGCAGTTGGTTTGACTCCGGCTTGATCTACGAGTGAAAGCTAGTCTAGCGTATACTTTATGGTTTTGCCGACTGCCCTCACCAACATCTTTACGCCTAACTACCAAGATCGGATCAAATCAAATCCTGGTATCGCCTGAGTTATTGTTTTGACTTGTCATGATTTCTCAACTGCTAGTCGTAAATATGTTTGATTTATTAATACAAAATATTATTTATAAGCCAGATCACATAATTTGTGAAATGAAAACAGTAAAAATAGAATTTC
>CAUHTR010002492.1:0-25470 GCA_959609185.1 Schmidtea polychroa
TTCCAAGAATTCATTCTCAACCTTCAAATTAACATTTTGGAAAGAATTAGAATGTCTTTTATAAATATACATATTCAGAATTAAAATATGGTATGAAAAGAAATTATGGATAATTAAATTGAATTTGTTGTATAATTGATTTTTTTCGTGTTAATATAAATTATGTTTAATTTTTTTAATTATTGGGCGAATTGTTTAACTGTTTCAATAGATTAAATTTAAAACTGTTTAAATATGAATTAGTAGAGAATGTGTTTTAGAATTTATTTATTTTTATTAATTCTGCAATAAAAATCATTTAATATGCCATTAAAAATTTATAAAACTTCAGAAAAAAAATATCTAATTATATAAATTAAAATAAAAATTTAGCCCATTAATCAAAAACTCAAACATATTTATTCAACCTAAAATTACAATTCAACGAATTTTAATTTAACAAAATTCTCAAAAACTTTAACGCCCTCCCTGTTTTGACGTTTTTCTTCTTTAAATTTAACCAGTCATCAATTCTAAGAATTGTAATTGCGGCTTCTGTTGCAAATTTTAGCGATTTTATTTTGATCATGGTTGGCTCAAATATCCCAGCCAATTTGTTATTGGCTATTGTATAATTCTGAAGATCTAAACCCATCCTAGGATTTATGACAAGTTAATTTATTTTTAAATTTAAATTTACACACATTTTTCAATATTTGATATAAGTTTTTAATTTTCTTTTAATTATTAACAGGCGTCACAAGGGGACAGCAAGATTTAATGTACATATAAAAAGATAAATAAAAATATTTTCATTTTATAATAACTTTTGCAATCTCATAATAGATCAAATATATATGAAAACTATTTGGTAACTGGTGCCACGCCAAAGCAATGGAAAGAGATCAATTGTTGATCACGAGTAAGTTAGTAGATTCATTTCAATTAACAAATTCTACAGAATAAGATCGATAACGTACACAATATAATAATAAGTGATGGTGCGATGGGCAGTCAAGTACCCATTTCATTGGAACAACATACTGTGTCTTAGCAACTATACACTTGTTTGCAGTGAACAAACGCATTATAATACAACAATTTTAGCACATTTATAGCACAACCAATTATAGATGCGACATTACAATATATCATAATTACAAAATATTTGTGATGAAATAGTAAATTTAAAATTAACTATTTTACCATTTTATAAATGGCTTTCAAGTAATTTTTTATATTTAAAGTAAATCTTACGACTTGAATTTTGATCGATATAGATATGAGATAATTATTCAAGTTCCTAAATATTACTTTTTATCAATATTTGTATAATAAATCATTTATAAATAATTTTTCAGGATCTTTAAGGATTTTTATGAAGTTATTTGGAATTATTTCGATATAATGTAAGTCAGATATATTTTAACTATATATAAATAAAGTAATCGCCAAACACAATTCTCATTTCTTTCAAAGATGCATAAAAATTGGATTCTACGAATTCAACAAATTATTTCCCTGTTCTTCTGAAATAATTTGTTTTCTGCTACCTCTTCCTTTTGCAAATTTCTCCATATTTTTTTATATCTGGTTAATTATTGTTCCAATCGATTGTTTGGTGATTCTAAATAATCCTCCAAATTCTTCATAATTTTCAACATTTTCAAAGGCATTAATTAGTTGAATTTTTGTCATGTTCTATTAAAAAAACAAATATTAAATTTATTAAAATTGAAGATAAATCTTACGAAATAATATCTTTATTATCTATACAACTCAAAGTTGAGTTTTCGGAATTTTTTTCTAAAAATGTCTGTAAATGATTTATTATAGTGTATTTATTCATTACAAAGATTTTACCATATCGAAATTGTGCATGTATTTTTTACTATGTGTTTGTCTTTGTTGTGTGTCAGTTAATTTTTTCTACCGCTTTCTCACTTTCCATATAAAATGCGTTTGTTCATTGGCAACGCTAAAAATCAACACACAGGTAGGTTTGTATGTTTATATAATATACATGTATTGATTATTTTACATTATAGACGCGTTTGTTTACTGCAAACGGGTGGAATATTGTGCACCAGACAATTATTTTGCAGCTGCCATGGGGATTGAAATAGTTATGATGTCTTCAACTTCTAATTCATAAAATCAATAAATCAATAATAAATGCAATTAAAATATATTTTCCAAAAACACGCTAAATCGAATATTATTTAAACAAACAACTTTCCATAACTGAAAATAATAGCTTAAAATGAAAAAATTAATTTTATTCTGATATTTGGCCATGGCTGATCTAATCGTTTTCGTTTAAAATGAAACAGTAGGGTGATTAGTCACTAAACCTTGACGGTACTGCAGTGTAAAGATAACTTTTGCCATGATAAAATAATTATAATTTACGTATAAAGCAAAATTAATCATCAAAAAATTAAATAATTGAAGTAAAATTAAATAAAATATCTACTTTAAGTAGTTGTAGGAACATAAAACTAATGGTACATTATATTTATTGGATTCCACATCTTTGTACAAAGTGTATCTGGTATCTACGAATTAGTAATGGCATTGCATGTTATTGGATACGACTCTCCTGATTTCCTGTTGTTTGAATATTTGATTGCGATGGTGTAGTCTCCATGATCCCAGCGTAATTGTTTATTTGAACTTAACGTATCCATTGACAGTGATCTGACGATGAGAAGGAGTATCAACAGCAGCTTTACGAGATTGATTGTTCGTAATGCCCACTTGGTGATGTATTTCTTTGATCTACAATTGTTCCAATTGCAGAGGTTTGGGTACATTTTTATTGATTAAAGGATGTAGGTGTTTGAAAGAATGTCGATATATAAGAATATTAAAACAATATATTTTAATTTAATTAATTAATAATGTATTTGAAATTTAAGTATTAAATTAATATATTTATTAATTTGAAAGTCAGAGGCACTACGATAGTCACTCTACAGCCCGAGTATCATAAACGAGAATATTCATAAAATTTGAAATTGCTATTTAATTTGATTAAATTGATTTTAAATAATTATTGTACACGTATTTGCAATGAAGAAAAACTTCTGTAATCTAAAAACTCGATATACAGTCTTACCCGGTTACGTTGTTAAATGGTTCCAGAAAAACGCGATGTTAACCGAAACAACGTTATACGAAGCAATTATAATTAAGAAAAAATTCGCATAAATAGATTTAAAGATTAAGAGAATAAAAAAAAACGTTACAGCGAAGCCACGCAACGTTACAGTGGGGTATGACTATAATGGTGGACCGACGTTATCCGGGGTATGACTGTACTTGTATTATAGAAACACAAACATAACTATATGCTGATTTTTAATATTACATAGTATAAACTTTTTCAAGAAAAAAAAGGAAATGATAAAGACGAATTTCAATTTAAAGGTTATTATACAAAAAAGTTTATTTTATTTAACTTAAAAAGTCAATATAAAACCTAAAAGATTATTTTATGAATATTCGCCATTTTGTTCATAATTCACAAATAAAATGAAAATACGTTGTAAAATAATACAAAAACATCAAATTTAAGTAAATTATTAAAATTATTGAAATTGTAAAAAAATCCAAATAGAACATTCATAATTTTATTAAAAATAATTAATGACAAGTTATGAATCAAATATAGATTTGCATACTAACTTGTATTATAGAAGTTTTTGTTCCATGCAAACGTGTATAAATAAACGGCAAACTGTTAGGCGGGCACAGGAGTGACCAAAGGGACTAAAATCCAAGATTGACTTGACGAGTTGCTACTTTGTCGACTATTTTTGTGCAGCAGTATAATTTAAATTGTGCCATATCAATTTATTAATTTATCGTTTGTAGAGATGAGATATATTTTTGACGTGCTTTTTAGTATCAGTACCTCGGTACACAAGGTTAATAATAAAAATTATGTAGATCAAATTGGTTTGAACTCATTCATCATTTCGAAATTATTTTGACTTATAAGATTTCCATTATTTTCATGGAGACTTATGTGAAACGTGAATTCATTGTAATGAAAGACATGCAAAATATAAAAATAACATTTACAGAATTAAAGAACCATATAGATATAATAATTAGATAAGTAAAAAATCTTTGAGGGCCGCGTGTTTGAAATGAATAAATATTTGAAGACAATCAAAAATATTTACCATTTCAATTCGGATTTACCTTCTTCATTCTGGCTTGAATGATGACTGGCTCGCAATTTTGATAATAACTCAGTCGAATCTAATGATGCATTTACCGCTAGCTGTTTTGGAATCGTCAACAGAGATCGTGCATATTCAGCAATAGCTATTTGTTCCTTCGACCCCATTGTTGTTGCAAAATCTTCCAAAAACACTGAAAGAGCAACCTCACATGCCCCACCGCCTGGTACTACTGATTTGCTTTCAAGAACACGTTTTATCACACACAAAGCATCATGCATAGATCTCTCCATTTCGTCTACATAAAAGTCATTAGCTCCTCGCAATAAGATACTCGCAGCAGAGCGAGTTTTCGTATTTTTAATGATGATCATTTCATCGTCACAGACTCTTCGTTGAAATACTTCTTCCGCCTAAATTATAATATTAACCAATGAGATCTAATTAGATTAAATTAAATTTTTTACTTTATTTATTTTCATTAAAAATGAAATATATCAATAACCACAAATTTTCTGTTTAGCCTTTATCAAGTGTTTTTTAATTTTATCTATTACATATAATTTATTAAAATTAGTTTTGATTAAAAAATTATGAACACAAATCAGAATCTAAAAATTAAATTTTTACATTATCTTAAAATTTTTTCGGTTGTAATTTGATTGCATTCTCTATATTTTCCATAATTTTACTTAAGGTATACACTTATAATAATAATAATAATGATAATATTGAAAATTGAAATTTAAATACCAATAAACAACATAAGAAGCTTTTCGGTATGCCTCGAGATGAATGAAATTTTTAAATGACTAAAGGGAAGTGAAAATTTATTATTGTGAATCTTATTGTGAAATTTAATTATCAGGTGAATAAAATTTTATATTATTATTTTTATTATTATTTCATTTGTATTTTGATATAACTTCAACACAATCACCACAGCTGTCCCGAGACAGTTTCTTTTTAAAGGTGACTCGGCTGGGTCCTACAAATATCCTAAATATATAATCATCATATAATTACAGTTACATTTAATATAATTACACCATAATTACAACATAATTACAATAATAATAATAATAATAATAATAATAATAATAATAATAATAATAATAATAATAATAATAATAATAATAATAATAATAATAATAATAATAATAATAATAATAATAATAATAATAATAATAATAATAATAATAATATAATAATAATAACAATAATAATAATAATAATAATAATAATAATAATAATAATAATAATAATAATAATAATACTTTAATGGCGGATTTGAAAAATAATCTAGAATAAATTTAGGTTATAAAATTTCCAGATATGGAAGAATGTCGCCCATTTTTTAGGATGTTTACAAGATAATATTAATGCTCAATTTTAAGTTATATTAACAGTTTATTCATATCAAGTCAATTTTTCAACGAAGCCAAATTTTCATTATAAACCCTATTTTTAGCGCTGTAAATAGAGATATAACTTCTAAGATCTCCTGTAACGCTGAAATCTCGTGGATGATTTGAACTGAAAATATTTTCCGAATGAATTGTTCTAGTCTTAGTAATATTGCTATATTTTTACTCTATTATTTTAAAGCTGCATACTTATATATTCTTCTACTACTATGAGAATGGGAAAAAGTAAAAGTACTTTGGAAATTAACGAAAATAAATTCCATGTTGCTTAATTATTTTGCATTATCTTAGAGATCATAAATTTTTATTAAGATTTCTTTACAATTGATAATAATTTTAGAAATAATTTTAGAAATAATTTTAGAAAATTAATTAAATTAAAAAATATTACATAATTCCATTTAAAATTAATAAAATAACAATTTCATTACTTATATAAATTTATGGTACATTAAAATATATCTATATTATGACGTTTTATTTTACCAAACATTATTTGGTTGATGTGCTAATAAAATTGGCGCCTTATAACTTCATGGGACCCTAGAAAATATTGAGTATATAAGGCTTACATACAGTGTTGTGTTTCAATCATTTTTCATCAGAGCAAAATTTGGTTAGATATTTTGAATTAACAGTAGCCATGTCAAAAAAAACTGAAAAACAATATTTAGATAATATTTTATTAAAAACAAAAAATTAAATATATTGCTTTTATGAACCATTAAATGTAATCTACAAGGAAAATTAATTAATAATACACTTAACACGCTAACATGATCTGCCGGCTGACATCGGTGGCATGTTAAAGGTGCATTTGTTTGTTACTGCATTATTTGTTACTAGCGTTTACGCTATGCTAACTATTTTTATGCATAAACTGACTGCAACATGCACTGTATTTCTCTAGAATAGTCATTATTTACTATTTAGTTCGCTATTGTGTTTATGAGCTGTAGAGAAATCTTACAAATCAATCAATTTAAAATCCCTATAGATAGATAGATAGATAGATAGATAGATAGATAGATAGATAGATAGATAGATAGATAGATAGATAGATAGATAGATAGATAGATAGATAGATAGATAGATAGATAGATAGATAGATAGATAGATAGATAGATAGATAGATAGATAGATAGATAGATAGATAGATAGATAGATAGATAGATAGATAGATAGATAGATAGATAGATAGATAGATATGCATAAACAATAACAAAAACTAAAGTTTCACTTCAAAAATGTGAATCAAATGAAAATAATATATACAATTAAACAGATTTTCAAAAATAAACATCGCTTGCTTAGAATTATGGAAAAGGTTTTACATAAAAAACACATTACAGCGAAATAACGCGACAATATAGTATGGTATGACTATTATGGTGAACCAACGTTGAAACGAAACAACGTTAACAGGGCTATGTTTGTACATTTATCGTTGCAATAAACTACAGTAATTTAATATAACAAATAAATAACTATAAATTTGGAAGAACAAAATTCTTAACAAAACATTAAAAATTCTAATGACACCAAAAAAATTAAGGAAAATTAAAATTTCTATATTAGAATAGTAATAAATTTCTGAAAGATCATTTTTGGTCCTTAGGTAATTAGCCCATTTTGCTAATGTTTGTAATTTTTCATTTTTTGGCCTTTGGATTTCTCTATTTCCAATATTGCCGCCAATGACTGGGACATTTAAAAAAAACAAAGTCTCATTTCATATTCAATAGCAGATATTATTTGATTTTTTCAAATTTATTGTTAATAATTTGTTTTATTATATTATATATTTAGAATTCCAATTTGTATTTATAATGAAAAATATAATTTTAATTTTTTTAAGTTCAGCGAATGTTGTAATATTTTAATTATTTTTTTAGGTTCAAACATTTTTTTAAATATTATTTTTTATTGTTTTAATGTATTCAATTATGATTAAATTATATTTTTTCTTAACATTTTGAAACCTGTACGTTATAAAATTATGGATTTTCAACATGAAATTGCAATATTACTAGAATAACGTTTTTGTAATTGTATTAGCTAGTTCATTACTGGGAGAAGCTTAACCAAGTACAGGCGGTAAGTTTTTGTTGAAGATTACGGACTGCTAATTTATAGAGCGACATATATTTTATGAGAATACCATAATCATGAAGTTTCAATATTAATTAATTTTAATTTTTTTTTCTGAATTTATTACGTTTATTGCTGCATTTAGTTTCGTGTTTGAAAGTGCCATTTAGTATTTTAAAATAAGTTAACCATTTTTAATAAAAAGTTGAAAATTAAAATTAATTTGTAATTCTTTCGCGGACCTCCAATTTAAGAACCGCTGCTATAAAGCACCTTTGATTTTATGATTTATTATTGACAAGGATAGACAAAAATCTCAAATTTGAATATTACATCAAACAACAAATATTTAATATATACATTTAGTTTTCCACATTTATTTCACACTCACTTTTAATTTCCTTTTATGTTATATGCGTTGATCTAAAAGAAATGGTTGACAATCAAAATTTAGATAAGCCTTTTATTAAAAATAGAAATAGAAATTTAATAAATTTCAATTAAAATTTCAATTGAATTAAAAAAATAATAAAGGGGCGTGCAAAGATTAAAAAAAAAGCATTCACTGATTTAACTGATTTATTTTTTTCTGCTCGCCTAGACTATATAATGATCAGTCCAGCCGCTAGAGACGAGAGTGCATATTAGACAGTGTACATAAATATATAAGATAGTAACGCAGTGCTTCTCATTTGGGACCCTAGGGCACTAGTTCGGGCAATTTCGAAATTAATGGATTTTTAAAATTTAATAAATCATAATTTTTCTCAAGTATATATGTCGTATTTTAAGTATATTATGATAGAAACAATTTCTTAACACTGAAGATATAGTTCTAACCAAGATCTATGTATTGTACTTACATTTTCTCAATGCAACCTTTACCTTATAATTTTGATTTTTTACTAGTAATATACAAAATAAACGTTGAACCAGTTATAAACAAATTTTGACTCTTCTCTTTCTTTATCGAAAAAATTCTGGGGCAATTTCACTTTTACACTCTATTGTTGGAAGCATAGAGCATAACAGGATGAAAAGCACTGTAGTAATGGGACATATCTGAAATTAAACTAAACAAAAAAGTGAAATTATGCAAATATGTGAAACTCGGATTTGTTATTAACTTTTAGTAATTGTAAAGCTGAATATAAAGAACCATTTCTCCAGAAGGAAATAATTTCTAAAGCTTCTATTACAACTTGTTGTATTTTCCTGTATACAATGACAGATTTTTTAAAGTATTTGACGTGAAGCAAATTAATTTAATTAAGAGGTAATTTGGAGGAAATTTCTATCGCTACGCTGAAAGTCATAATTGTCAATATGTATTCCTCTAATCTTAGTGAAGAACATTGGCTTACCATTTATGTGAAATCTGAAAGCTATATGTATTTGATCCTATGGGTTTCTATTATTCGTTCATTTTACGTTTATAACTATCAAGAATGTCTAAATTAATTTGTTTGAATGAATTAAAAATCAAAACCAATGACTTTACTGCAAATGATTTAGTTTAGTTTGGTTGAAATATGTTAATAAATATTTGAAATTATTTGTTACTTTATTGATATAAATTCTTATTGGAATAAAGGATCTTTGATTAACCCTGTCATTCCAAGGATCATCTATTTCTGAGAAAAAAACATATTGACCAACAGTCAACGATCGTATTTTTGACTTCTTTAAATTTGTCTTTTATGTGATTACTTTATAATAAAACAGAATTTGTGTTTATATATTTTCCTGTCATATCAGTATTGCTAATACAAAAATAGCCCAGCGTGAAAGGGTTAATGAATTATACATAATACATAGATAAAACAATGATTTTCTTTATTGTTGACTAATAAAAATTCATAATTGTTGAAGAAATATTTTCCTACTTTTGGATTAGTTAATTATTGAATGAAAATAATTCAAAAGTTTTGTAATATTATTAATTGCCCATATCGTGAACATTTTTTATTATGAATTATTAGGGGATAACCGAAGTCCGATCCGGAATCCGGACCGCAACGGATAGCGACCTCAACTAACTATTCGATATCTGTGCGCCACGGACTACCGACCCGAATAGTTAAAATCGAACGAATTGTCCGGGAGCCTTATTTTTAGCTTTTTACATTAAGCATCCAATAACAGGATTGTACCACCAGCTTCGAATAATACAGAGATTAATTGCAGAAACAATTGCAAATGTTATATTTATTATTGATTATCTTCAAAGTTATTTTCAAAAAATTAGAAACATATAAGTAGGTTAAAGGTTTCTATTACCAACTATTCGTACCGTATCCGGAATCTGAAACATCAGAATTTAGAAATCCGGAATCCGGAATCGACAGAAAAAACAAATTCGGTTATTCCCTATGAATTGTATAACCACATTAATAAATTATATATAAAAATATAAAAATAATCATGATAATCATCCATAATAATTATTAAAATGATCAATATTTTTTTTTATTTATAACAATATCAATATGTAAAAGATTTATTTTTTGTTACCCAAGCTTTTTTATCACTTATATTATTGAGAGCTACATGGAATGATGATTACGGGTACCGATCCCAACTTGAGGCACTCTGTGTTTTGCTATTCCTAGATAGCAACTGAAATAAATATTATTTACAATATCTGAATATGTCATTCTCTCTCTCTCTCAAATGAAATTGAAATAGTACAAATTTTGTTTGGTTTGATGGTTTTGGCGTGCTTGATAGCTTGTGATAACTGTACAACGTCAACACGTGCAGCTTAGAAATAACATTGACTGTCCGGTAATTGTAATGGAATATTTGATTTCTCTGACTCCTACATTATACATTTCTTTTATGAATGCCAGAGTGCTCATTAGGGTGGAGTGAAAATTTTTTTTTCTTAATATCTTGTTTGGATAGCTATAAAAACTTGGTAACACATGCAATTAGTAATGTGGCAAACAATTAGACAATTTAAAGCATATCTTGAGGTTCCACAATTGACCTAAAGTATAGGCATATTTCGATAAAAAAGCAATAATCTTTAAAAAAAACATTTTTTTATAAGTAACATATTTATGTTATGGTTTAACTTTTTAACAGTCTGTACATAACATTACAAGTAATAAAAACCATATCTGTGAAGGGAAACCACATGCAAACTGTCTAACATGTTTTTATAACTACAAATGATGTTGGGCTTTGGTGTCCAGTTTTGGCATTTTCGATCTCGATTCCAAGCGTGCTCTAATGAATCCGTCGCGTTTTTCTGGACCACACACCATTTCGGATGCTTCTGTCACTAGCTTGATATGTCTCTCTACTGCCTGGGTGTGACAAGGATAGCGGGCGAAATCCAGTCTTGGCGTTTCTTCTTCCCGGATCATGGTTAACAAAGTATCTTCGTCAATGTCCACTACGATTGGAGGCTCTGTGATCGGAGTTTTCTGCCAATCGATCATGTCTATGTAGCTAGTAGCTTCAAAGTTGATTACTGGCACGCAGAAAGATCTAACTGAAGTCGTACGTTTCTGCTTTCTGGATTTCAGTATGCGTCGCAGAGCTAACTCGCGTATATCTGATCTTTCATCGGTAAGCATCGCAAGCAACAGATTTTCTGGATGACTAAAGAATGCGTTGCGTTGAATTACCGGGTCAACAACTTTCTTCAGCTCGTCTGTGAGGTAGCGTGATTTCAGTATCGTACTGTGGACATGTCGAGCGCCGTCTTTACACGAAGGGGTATTCTTTATTTCAAACCATGCAGGTGCATAAACTGTTACGATGAAGGTAGCAAGCGTCTTTAGTTCATCCGACGGGCTTCTTGTGGCAACATACAGACGTAGTATGTGATTAGCCGTGGTTAACCATCTCGAATGGTTGATAAGACCAGGATTGCGAAGTGAATGGTCGACAGGACAAATACCAACACTTACAGCAGTACACAAATCGAACAGGTATTTCTGATCTGTACTTAAATCGTCGGAATTTGCACTTGACGGTAGAACACAGTTTATCGGCATGTAGTCAACGATGGGAAGCTTCTCACAATTCAACAATGACTTTCCAATGGGACCAGAAAATCCTTTTGGACCATTGGTAGGTCCATCAAGATACTGAAACAAATGTCTTAACGGTAATTCGTTTGCATGCAACTGACATACGAACCACTGTAGCGGTCTGTGTAACGTCACTTCAAGTAATCGAATGATGCCTCCTCGAATGCCCGTATTAGTGGCTGTCCCATCACAACCTATTGCTTTTATGCCACTCGTGTCAACATATGCAATCAACTCAGCCGTGATAACTTTGCTTGACCCTGCAGTTGGTGTAATGTGACCGAAATATGTAGCTCCTGGTTCGGCTATAATCGATATATGTTCTTCAGTTATTATTTTCCGATGAAATTTACCATCGCATTCTTTAATTTGGGTCATTGTATTGTCTTTTCTGCCGTCAAAATATAACCCAGTGATTGTGTTACTGACTTCGGCACATAATGCGCCACGCTTATTACAACGTTCTCGACGCACTTTACTTCTGTCAATCACTTTAGAAACATCATGTTCGTGGATTATTCCAACATCTTGAAGAACAGCACTGGCGATTCCTGCTGCCGCCCTGTCGGATACGCCATGCGATCACACGCTAAAGCCAACGACGGTAGCTTAACTCTCATCTGCTTGTCATTCAATTTTCGCTGTTGTTTAATTTGGCTTATACAATCGTCATCAGAGTCATCATCGCCGGTATCCATTTCCTCTTCCATTCCAGAAATCTCGTCACAGACATCTGACTGTTTATCACCGATGTCATCAATGGCAGATTTGGTACACATCTGGCTCTGTGTCGACTCTTTACGGATATACCGCTTTTGTAATCTACTGGATTCAACCTCATCAACTCCAGCTATGATCATACTGCGTGAACCCCGCTGATCTTCTAGAAAGTCACGTTCAATTGTGGGTATCTTTCTTGACTTCTCACAGTGACACTGAGACATACAAGAGCACTTGCAGGAGCAAATGTCAAAGAGTTTAATCGATTCATCTTTAAACTGCGATATTTTCTCTCTGTATGGTTCTGAGTCCTTCCTAGATTTATACGGCTTCAGCAATTTCATGAACGTCTTGTGGTACACGTTCAACATTTCATGAACACGGCGGTGGCTTACATGTGGTATGGAAGCTTTGTCCCATATTTGTTCTACTTTCATTGACACTGTTTCTGCCACGTTGCGATGTGAAGGATCTTTATTGTTCAATTCGCATTTCAGTCTCTGCTTTGTCAGGTTGTAGAATTTCATAACATCTGCATAAGTCGGTAGTTGATTGTCGGGCATCTCGGATGGACCACCAAAGATGACACAAGACACTTTCTTTCTGGTTACAGCCATTGCAACTCTAAAAAGGAAAACCAGAGGCATTTTAAATCCATATTATTTAAATGCCATCAATGACTTCAATAATATGTTATAATATTACCTCTTATAATGAAGTATCGTAGTGGAGTAATTATTTATCACTAACAATACTACATACAGCGATTCAAAAAAATACAATGTTATGCAATATGTATGCAATAATCCGTCTGAATTGACTCTAGAAACAGGAAGTGCAGCGTGTGAATGCGTAGAAAAGTGAACTAATAATGATCTTTTAGTTAACAGTAAGTAACGATAACGTATTAGTGGAAGCAAAAAGTTGCCAATTCCTTGTAATGAAAAGAACACCGGATAGCAAATACATTATCGTTTTCTTATCAATGGTTACATTTTAAAGTTGGTTGTGGAACCTCAAGACATTATTTAAATTATTGTTTTTCTTTACAGAGTACTTCATTTGACCTCATAGCAAGTTTTTATAACTATCCAAAGTCTACTAAGTCAAAAAATCTTTTTTCGGTCATTTTCACTCCACCCTAGTGCTCATATCATATTAGTGCATGTGTTGCAATTATACATTTAACAGGTATATTGTCTACTTTCCATTAATTAATCTTTCACGTTATTGTCATTTATTCTTTATCGGATTTTTAAAAATAATTTTATATGAACCTTTCATTAAGAATAGGAATTAAATGTCTTTACAAGAATAAATGATATTCAATTTAAAATAAACTATTAGCAAGTTAATTTTACTTACTTCACCTAACATTGATGGATCATAGCTTTCTTCTTCTCTATCCAAAGTTGACATTGTACATAACAGTGATCCGCCAGTTGCTTTAGCAATTCGTTTCAAATCAACCTTTTTGCATCGCCTTACTGCCATTGTATTAGATTCAACAAAGTATTTCATGCACAAATCATCGATTCCCCCTGTTGTCAAAATCACATTTGCACCTGCTTTTAAAATCTTCTCAATACGCTCTTTTGTGATATCAGATTCTCTTTTGCGAATCTCATCTAATTTGTCAGGATCTGTCACCAAAATCTGAACACCTAATTTTAATCGAGTTTTTTGTAAATTAAAATCGAGCAAAGCAATTTTAGCTTTATTTATGTAGCGTGGCATTTGCAAACTTGAGACAGTGCAATTTATTGCATAACCATTGACAATTTCACTCTCGCGCATAGATTTTCCATGAGCCTTTAAGATGTTGATGGAGTTGATAGGATAGTAGAAGGTACCATCACCATTCGGTGTCTTGACAGCCATTGCAGCATCAACTGCCATTTTGGCAAAGAAATTCGAATCCCTATTTTATTAAAATATATTAAATATAATTTAAGATTTAAACAAATAATATATATATATAAATTGAATATTTTAATTATAAATTTTTTTCCCTGCATAATTTTCATTAGATCAATATTTCAGTACAACATAAAAGACTTAAGCAAGGGACTTTAGTGCATGCAGTTTATTATCATGTTTTTTATTAGGACATAACACATCCGTTTTATGATGGTTACTTATAATAATTGTTTTAAAAGTTTGAATAATATTCATATTTTCTGTTCTAAATTAATTACTAAAAATTTATTTTCAATCTAGAATGATTGAAAATATTGTACGTTTTGAATGATTGACATAATTTGTATATAATTTCATTTCAATTCTGTATGAAATTAACGAGAATTACAATTTCAATTTTAATTGTTTATTCGTTACAACATAAATTTAATTTTTAGTTATTATTGGCTCTGTGACAATGGTATTCAATAACTATAATTATTAATAATTTAATGCAATATTTTTCTCGTAATCATAGTTGTTAAATAAATATAACCAACGAGTCCCAGTATAATATGAGAAATTCGAATAATATTTAATTTTAATAATTACTTAACACTATGGTCTTCAACCTTTCGCGGCCGTCGGAAACCTATTTTTTTATTTTTTATTTTATTTTTGTTTTTTATTTTGTTTTTATTTTTTTATTTTGTATATAAAAAGTTTAATATAGAAAACAAATAATAATAAAGTAAATATAAAAATACTCAATGATTAGGTTGAGCTTTTTTTATTACAAATTATATTAAAATCTGGTATAATTTCTCTTTTCATATGAAAAATTTAATTTTTCCTCAAAAAATCTTTGATAATGGAAGAATATGCACTTTTTAAATTTTCGCTAAATAAACAGTTTCTCAATGTCAGTGTAGAAATTCATAAATTTCCAATGCGTAAATTTGAATTTATGCATATATATTTACTGCAAAGAAAATATTCTCGCAGAACCCTTAATTTATGATTTCGTCGAACCTTAGATTCCTTTGTTAAAATGCTATATCTTTTTAAACCTTTCAATTTACTCGCAATTTAACAAATAATAACAGATGAATCCCCTTTATGGAAATAATTTACAGCATTAAACAAATTAGCCTTTTCCATCAAGTTTACAAATCTTAAACAAAATGTTTGGGTTTCACAAAATCAATGAGAATTAATCAAAATGTAATTAATTGAATTAGTGACTGCAAATAAACAAATTTCGGCAGTAAAGAGATGGCTGAACAGAGATTAATAAAAAATTTGAATAATTTTGATGCAGTAGAGCCCTTAGAAAGTTAAAATATAAAATAAAATAAATTTATTAATTAATTAAAATTTAATTGAAATCATAAATCATTAAAAGTTAATAAACAAAATTTTTTTTGACAGCTATAATAATTTTTAAAACTTCATTTTAATTTTGGTATTTTGATTTGCCTATATGGTAAGCCCTAATAATTACCATTCTGGTTAAGGAATCAAAATCTAAAGCAAAATCTTTTAGAAACGTAACTAAGTAATAAAAATTATAAATCTTATTTACAAAAAATAAATAAATTACAAAGCATCTTTCGATTGAACCAAATTAGCAGAAAACTTTGTTGAATTTCCTTCACACAATTCTAGAGTATTTTCATAAAACATAAGCTTTACCTTAGGGACCCTTAGCGTTACTTATAAATATATGATTTTTCTCTTCTTATACTTTGGTTCTTGTATATGTTTAAACGTTAATTTTGTTGAAACCAATAATTCATTATTTACGTGTCTACTCTCGCCAAAGACTAAAATATGTTGCTTTTCATATGACATACAATGCTATTTAACTATTTCTGAGATAACCATACCTATAACCTCGAAAAAACTCTTCTTTTAAAGAAGTAAATAAAACGCGGCTACAATGCTTTTAGAAACTTAATAAAATATGTACTTACACTCCAATTAATTTGCTTGACATTGATGTTTTAGCAGCATTAATTATACATTCAGGGCCAAGATCATCGACATTTAAAACCAAATTATTCATGATATATTTGCATGCCTCCCTGCAAGCTATTCGATAGCCACTTATTAAAATAGTTGGATGAATCTTTCCTGAAACCTGTTCTTCGGCGTTTTTCAACAATTCAGCAGCAATTAAAACAACAGATGTTGTTCCATCTCCTACTTCATCGTCTTGTAATTGAGCCAATTCTACTAAAATCTTTGCAGCTGGATGTTCAACTTCTAGTAATTTTAAAATCGTAGCTCCATCGTTACTTATCGTCACTTCACCAACATCATCAACTAACATCTTGTCTAATCCGACTGGTCCGAGACTGCTTTTAATAATATTTGCAACTGTAACAGCCGCGAGGACTAAGAGAAGACCAAATGAAATGTGATTTCATAATTTATAAATTACCGTTCTGTCTTCTGATGTTATCTCCGGTTGTCCGGTCACCGTCTATTGAGAGGGAGCTTAACACGTTCGAAGCCATTTATGACGATATATAATAATTTACTTGGAATCAATAAAAGATTTTCTATGGAATCAACAAAATTAAACAAATATTAAAATAATGTATATTAAAATATTTCATGTATGTTTAAAATTATTTTATATTTAAAGCTAATAAAAATTATAAATGAAAAAACAACTTTTAAAATATATTATTGAAATGTATCACATTAGCTTGACTGTTTACAACAAGCATAAAAAAGATTAACTACCAGCGCTGGGATGAAATGCTATCGATATGGCGTGCATAACACACTGTGTGATCTTAGCTGAGTTGACAGTTCTAATAAAAAGATATATATATATATATATATATATATATATATATATATATATATATATATATATATACCCGTTTGCTAAAGTTAACATTGTCTATAATATACGTTGGTGATGCACACCAGTTGAGGTGAGTCACCATTTATATGACAATGTTAACTTAATTTCATTTATTCAATTTTTCAAAAATCGTTTTGAGGTAGGTTTTTGAATTAAAGTAATTTTTAGGACTTGAATTTTGATTTTATATAATTATGAGATCATTAATCAAGTTCTAAAATATTACTGTTAGTCAGCATTTATAATATAACATTGATAATTCAATTTCAGGTGTTTTTTAGGAATTTTATGCTATTTTATTTGGATTTATTTGGATTTATTTCGTAAAAATGTAAGTTAGATATTTTTATAATTATAAATAAATAAAGTATTCACCAAACATTTATTTTTTTAAGACATTTAGGAAAGAATGGATAAAATAGTTTTGAAGTTTTTGTAATCTTTCGAATTTTGTCTTTTTCTGTAATTCTATGAAAATATTAATTTGTTAAAATAATTTATTAAAATTTACGATTTGCGAATTTTTTGAATATATATATATATATAAGTAACATTCAAATTCGCAGAGAATTGCTTTTGATAAGTTCACCAATTAATTTCTAGTATAAATGGTTAAATAAAAATGATTTAAGTCAAAGGCTCTTTAGCAAATTTTCATTTCTACTATTTGAGGATTACAGATTAATTAATTATTCTCATATGTTATTCCTAAAATCTTTTTATCGACAAAAATAAATAAAATATTAAAAACCAACCAAAAGTGAAGAAAACTTTAACGATTTCTTTGAAAAATATTTAAATTATAAGAGGCGAATAGATCCGGTTGTATTTGTCCCGTGATTCTGACTATGTCACTAAGAAGCACAGTGTGCATTTCGCGGGCAGTGTTTAAATATTTTTCTTATAAAAATGTTGTGTTATTATTTAACAAGTCGGTTAGTTTCTGACTTCTTGAGACCTTTTCCAATCAAATAGTTAAAACCCAATAAAAGAAAACTTAATTCAGACTTATCACAATTACAATTAGTCACTCAATTTGTACCATTCTTTCGTAGACAAAAGGATTAATCACCTTTCATGGTACGATAAGTTATAATTTTTTCTAGCTTTACTTGAATTATTTTCTCTTTGGGTCTCTTTGATTTCATAAACTCTCTAATTTTGTTTACTCGACCAACTGGTAACTCGTCTCTTTTGAGTATTTATACTTTTCTGAAAAGCATTATGCGATATTGGATCAACATTATTTTAAATCCTTTTGAGATTAATGATATTTATGCAATAATTATCTGCATTTACCCAATATCAGGTACAAGGGCTCTTCCTCTTTTTGAAGACTTCATCAAAATATTGTCATAATTGTTTCATTTTGTCAACCTTTACATGTAACAGGTTGAAAACTATTTTTCTACATAAATTTTATGGGGAACTGTAAATATTTAAATGGGGTTTAAAACTGGAATTCACAAAATACTGTGAATTAAATATTATATCAGTTTAATTTTTAAGTTGAAATGTTGTTTTCAAAATGACATTGAATTCAAATTATACATCCAAACTAAAACTCAACAGTATACAAATTGCATTCACAAACAAGAAAAAATATTTTGTTTTTTCACACGCACAAGAAAAACAAAATAATAACATTAGACTAAATGCCAAATATCAGCCAAGTTCACAGTAATCGAGATAGATA
Organism: Schmidtea polychroa; assembly: GCA_959609185.1. Classification (NCBI taxonomy): domain Eukaryota; kingdom Metazoa; phylum Platyhelminthes; order Tricladida; family Dugesiidae; genus Schmidtea; species Schmidtea polychroa. Next base: position 18,933 of record CAUHTR010002492.1, read on the forward strand.
ATGTAAACAAATACTTTAGAAGGTGAACGTGTGTATAAAAAGAAATAAACAATGATAAAATAATCAATATAATATTCTTGAGATTTTTATTTTCATCAACATTTATTGGCAATGTAAACATTTTATGATATCTATTTGAAATGTAATAATAATGTGATAATTTAATATAATTTTGTAGAAACAGTCTTTGTTTACGGTCAGTATATTTTTTGTTGATCGGATATTTATTTATTTCAAGTTTGTTTATATATATATATATATATATATATATATATATATATTATCTGTCCACAAAAATTAACAAAACAGCGAACGGAGCTTAATTAATAACAATTTTATTTGATTTTAAGGTTTAAAAACTGGAAAATAAAGACTGTCCAAGAAGAATCGAATGATGATAAAAGTGATATAGAACTTAAAGAAGAGACGAGCTATGGTAGAATTTTAAATTCTATTTTCTGATGTTATTTGAATATTTGAATCTTTTATAAATTTAAGAATTTCAAAATATTTGTTTGAATATTTATTGTTGAAAGACAATTTTGGGTAATTAATTAATTGTTGTTAGTAGATGGATAGGGGCCCGCTAACTCACATATCTCCCCTATTGAGGATTTTTTTCCTAAAATTCCTAGTATTTTTATGTAGGTCAGTAGATCGATTGTTCCCTGATGGTACAGTAGTTCACTGAGTTTTTAAGTTTTCACGTAAAATTCACTTGAAAAAGGCAGTTCCGAAAATTCGTGAGTATCAACAAACATCGATATATTACTGATTTATTGTCTTCAAACTCCCTTTTTAATATCATTTAATTGTTTAAAAAATTAATATTATTAAATGAAATATTAGCACTATTAAATGAGGAGATCATATTAAAAAGATAAGAAACTTTACACTCCCATTCTGTAAAGTTTGAGATAAAAAGGAAATTTAGCAAATTACACATGACTGAATTAATGGAATGTATTATTCATAAAATTTATTCAAGTTAAAACTAAAATGATAAAGAATTATTTAATTACAATTTTTTAATTAAAATGAGAGGAATTTAAATAAGATAATTTTGACTTTGTTACTTATGTCTCTGTAGGTAATGAGAATTGAAGACAGACTATAATTAAAAGATAAGCAAATAACAAATATAAAGTAAAACTTCAAAATAAATGAGCAACTGAGCAAAAATATAATAGATTTCTTATTTGTTCATTTAAAGTGATTTCTGTTATTTTATTTCACTTCTACATAATTCAAATATTTGCGACAAAAAAACAGTGTTATTTTAGTTTATAGTATAACAAAAAACAACTCACATTTTATCTTAAAATATTCGAAAAATTGTCGAATTTTTTCAGTTAAAACGCCCTAAATTAGAAAATATCTTGGGATATTCATTATGCATGTTATTTAAATGTTGAAGTCATCATCATGATCATCAATATGTAATATTATTAGATAATGAAATTTATCATAGGTTTGGTTAGAAAAAAAATAAAAGTGACGAAAATAAGACATGTTTATAATATTATTTGACAAAGTATACCCCAACCAATTATATTCATGATTGGGAGAAGAATTCTCAAAGTTATTGGTTGCTATTAATATTAATAATAATAATAATAATAATAATAATAATAATAAAAATAGTATTATTAAAAATAAAAACAATGATTTGATTATATTATATTGCTAATATTTTACTATTAGCAATTATAAAACATTTTATTTGTGATTTGATATTCAAAAATATAAATTGCTTAATAAATTAATTTCATAATGAAATTCACCATTCAAACGAAAAAGATGAATCTTTCGTTAACAAACTTACTCAATGCGACGAAGAATCATACAAATATAACCCTGTTAAATTCAAACAACATTTTAAATGTAATGATGAGGGTTGCTTCAAAAGCTGCACCGGCTAACAAAACAAATAGTTGTAGGGATGAGAAATATACCAATATACATAGATTAGCGGTTCAAACTTTAGAAAAATAATTTTTACATAAGAAAGCTATTTTATTTTATAATTTGATGCGGTATTTATACGTCAAAACGCAAGACAAACAATTGGGTTTGATAACTATTAACTTTTATCTTATCCTAATGTAATTATTTTTTGATTTTTGATAATTTATTAATTTTTGTGATAATTTCATTTTATTTTTGGTAATGTTTAATGTATGCCAAAACGGGCTAAAATGTTGTTATTGTTAACGCTAGACGTCATTTAAGGAATTTTGCCACTTTTTATAATAGCATTTTAAAAGTACTTTAAGTGATTAAGAAAAAATTAATAATAACAACAATCTCTTAATAGCACAATAAGTCCTTTAATAATAATAATAAGAACATTTTTCAATTTTCACCTCTGATTTTTGTTCAATTGACATTGTATTAAAAAAATTGACTATGAATCAGTAAAGATATCGATGTTTTTTATATTCATAAATTTTAGGCACAGCCTTTTTCAAGTAATCACTTGAAAAAGGCTGTGCCGAAAATTCGTTAACATAAAAAAACATCAATATCTTTACTGATTCATAGTCAATTTCTTTAATACATTAATGATAATAATAATAATAATAATAATAATAATAATAATAATAATAATAATAATAATAATAATAATAATAATAATAATAATAATAATAATAATAATAATAATAATAATAATAATAAATAGCTAATAATGAAAAATGAATAAGAATAAGGAATTATAATAAAATAATATCAAACATGTAAAATAAATAGACCTATTTACAAATAAGATCTTGGCCGTTGACACAAAAATATCAAATATTAAAATAGTATCAACAACTCAATATTAGTAAATTCGCATTTCTTAGTATTTATCAGCAGAATTGCACAATAATTAATATCGCTTCTATCAACGTTATCCTTGACGGAGCTTGTTCTTTTGGATACTCCTATTCGAATTGACCCGATTCATTTTTATATATATGTTGCTCGTTGAATTGTCTCGGTTGTATATTTTTCTGTCTTTGTTCTTTGTATGTAAATGTATTTCCATTTTTGTTCATTAATCGATTTCATCTTTCGATGTTAGTGTAACATTCCTTTCCTGAGGTCGCAGTCGTTTACCTTTTCCGCCCGATAAAGCCTTCGTTACGACATGGAAAGTACATTCTCTGCGGAAGTGTCCTTATTGGTGGTATTTCCAGAAAATTACTGTTCAATATTATCCTTTTCATTTTGAGCTCCACTAAATCTTTAAAAATGCTTGCGAACTTACTCTAAATACGTTGCAAATATCGTTATACAAATGTTATTATATGAAGATGGTTGATAAATCTAGGTCAGGTTTGTTATAATTTTTATTTTATAAATTAAAATATAATGTTTCACTAAGTCATTAATAAATAAAGAAATTAATTAGTCACTAATCTTCTAATAAGTTTATCGCATAGAGCATATTTTATAAAATAATAAAAATTATTGTACATGTTCATTGAAATCTCCCTGAATTACAAGATAATAAAATGAATTAATAGTAATTATTATTTTTTATTTGTCTTCATGAGATCATGTTTATTACAATATTGTCAAACATAGAAAAAATATTTTAAAGAATCATCGGGGACTTACTGTATAATTTTTATTGATGATAAATATATTTGATTAAATTTGTTTTCTTTCAATTTTTTAAATATTAATTAATAATAAATTAGTTCTAAATTCTAAAATATAAAGTAATAAATAAATATCAATGATTTTTGTTCCCAAGATTCATTTAAGTATTTAGAACGATACTGTGAAGCATATTTTGGAATAGATAATTGAAAAATATAATAAAATAAAAAAAAATATTCTAGCGAAAAATACAGTTTGTTTTAATATTTATTTGCATAGCACCGTAGGATAGCACATTTTCAATTTATTTGCCAAATACAACTACATTCAGTTGAGTATCAGAGTGGAATATGAAATCAGTTGCAGACAGCTTGTAGCTATAAATGTTCCTCTTGTACCACAATCTACGATTGAATTAGTTAATTCAAACATGGTAGGCAGTCAGTGGTGGATGATAAAAGTGGTCGTCCATGTGAAATTTCTAATCAAAATAGAGAGGATGGTTTGGAAATTGTGAAGAAAGAACCCTAAGTTATTATCAAATATATCTCAAATATATCTAACAAAACAACACAAAAATCGAAAAACATAAAAAAAATTAAAATCTGAAATAAATGCAAGAAGTACTACTAGAAATAAACATAAATACAACAAAAATAAATAACACGATTAAGACAAATTCAAATTAAAGTCGATGATTAAAAAAAGGATTATGAATAAAATATTAGGAAAATAATAGGAAAAATAAATATGAAATTAAAGAAAATAGAATTAAAACTAATTGAAGCAGAAAATCTAGAAAATATGCAAAATCCATCATGTATTTGTAAACAATAAAAAGTTTAAAAAAATATGAAAAATCAAATAAATAATAAATTACAAACATATTGTCTTGAAAAATGATAAAATCTAAGTCACATAATCAAACAATTCGAATTTGTTTTAATACAGCAAAATATACAAACTAACTCGCACACCAATGGAAAACCAGCAGTGGTATTTATGGGCCCACAAATCCCTTGCTCGTTAAATTTAATTGATATGAGCGATACTAATCAAAGATCAGATCAAGGAAGGTGCAATTTTAAACACCCAGCCTAGTTGGACCATGCAGGACATTCCAGGAATTTGTCACCAGTCGGTATTAAAATCTGAAAACAACCTAATGAAAACTAGTGAAGAGAACGACTTGACGGACAATTACTTGTCTGAATATGCTTGCATAAATTCCATTGTTCGAGTTAATATTTGGCGGATGAGTTCAGTTGAAATGTATTTTGATTGTGAAAAGAGGCGATTAAACAGACAGTTTTATTCTAAAAACATTGCACTCACGAAAAGCCTTTATTTAAATATACGAGTTCATCGGACAAATTTATTTAAATGTATTGTGCCTACGAAGCATTAGTTGGATCATACAAGAAGGTTAAACAATTTGATTTTAATAAAATTTTACTGAGTGATATGAATTTTGTTCGTTGAGCTTAAAAGGTTGTGAATAAAAGGTAATGGACTTCCTTGAATGTGGGAGCGTGTATTGATGTGATGATAGTAGAGGGAAAATTATCTTCAAGCATAAAGTAACAATCTGAACTGTCATAATGGACTGTTGCCAGTTGCGCTTAAAGCTGAAATAAACAACAAAAAAATTGAATTAATTAAAGAAAAGTATATTAACCTGCATATTTTTACTTTTTATTTATTTTTCTTTTATATTTAGCTTATCCAAAGAGACAATGAAATACTTTCTTCACTTGTAAATTTTGTGTTATCATGGAAATTATTCACAAAAATAGTTCATTTTATGTTCATTAGAGATTTCATTGCTTTCTTGTGCACAAACAATGATTTCTATTTTTTTCTTTAAAATTTAAAAATAGAATTTACATATTATTTTAAAAATACATTTGTTTAAATAAAGTCTTAAATTATTTTAATTAATAATTCGGTAGTAAATTCTTATAATAATTGTATAAATTATAATCTCTCATGTCTATACTGTGATTAGATGAATAATAATATAAATTCAAAATTTATTGAAAATTACTCTCGCTTACAAAATAATTATTTAGAAATAATAAAACAAAAATTGACACATTATCCAAACAACGTTTCGAATGAGATATATATTTTTTAATTTCACTGAAAACTATTTATTTACGGAAATAAAATTATAAAAATTGTTCGTGACATTAAAATTAAAATAAATTTAGAAAATCACTTTATCATTGAAGTTGTCCGAAATGAATCTATAATTTATGTCTATCATTCGATTTTGAAAGAATTTTTAATGGCGGTTTGATTGTTGGAAAATATAATTTATTCATAATTAATATCGATAATTACAAGAAACTTATTAATTTAAACATGATTATTGCATTATATTCTACTTTTGAAAATATTTTCAATTTTGTTTATTCCAATCTTTAAAGTAATATATAATTTATTATTTCATTTGAGTTGATTAATGAAAAAAATTATCAGTTCTTGTCATTGTATATATTGCATTATGTAACTTATTTGACATGGAAATTTTAAATTTTAAATGTTTATACAATAACTATTTTTTAATAACGTTTTTGTTTGAATGTTAGATGAAAATTAATTTTTCTAATTTAAATTACTTATTCAATTTAACAACGCATTAATTTTAAAACTTTAAATTTAATATTTGCATAAAGCGCTAGGAATAATCTGGTAGATACTATCAATATTATCCTCAAAAAGACAAATAATACAAAAAATACATGCAATACCCGTTACATGTAAATAAACAAATTAGGTTACATCCATTCATAGGCACATAAAATTCAACTGAAATAAATATTAAAAACATAAGGAAATATCCACACTAATTTAAAGTAATCATTATAAACTAAAACAAAATAAAAATAACAGGAATACAATTTATATTCAAGAAATCTTAAAAAGTAATTTGGATTAAAAA